>JAPZEB010000026.1:32617394-32630724 GCA_029783705.1 Chaetodon striatus
TTGAATAACAGTTATTTTATAACATTCAGATTTTCTTTTGTCATTGGTGTTGGTAGTGTGTAGTGTAGTGCGTGGACAGATAGGGCCCAATCACACAGAAAGTGTTTTAGTGTCTGGAGGCCACTTTTTGTAATTGTTTTTAATGAGGATGAAGCTTTTTGCTCTACACGCCTCACATTTCTGCACTCTGGGCGCCTGGTGTTTTTGGGGGAGAGCTCTAAACTCTCCTGGAGTTGAAAAAACTTACACTCAGAGTGGAAAAGTGCCCCATGTCATATTCTTTTTTTCCCATTGTCCAATCAGATGATTTGAGAGTCGGGCCTTCTGTGGTGGTCACGACAACAAGTTATTAAGGATGTGATGGGGTGGTTGCCTGGCAACCTCACAGCAAACTTTTTTTTTCACTCGTGGCATTCAGTTTAAAAAAAAGAGAGGCACTGTTGTGCGCCTCGTGTTCTGTCACCTGCAAAATAGTTTCTGTCATCGAGGCCTTAAAGAGCATCAGTTGCTCTAAAAACCATGAACAAGAGTTTTACTTCCAGAACTCTACACCTACAAATCAATTTTAAATTTGTGGATAAACTGATCAAAAAGCCACCTTTTAGGCTAAAAGCCATTGGATCATCTCAGCAATACACTTCCATGATGTTTAAAACTTGGCAAACAAACAGGAGGTTTCTTCAGCTGCACCCCCACCTGTACATGACTGAGTGAAAGTGTCGGGGTGTC
The DNA here is from genome assembly GCA_029783705.1 of Chaetodon striatus. Taxonomy (NCBI): domain Eukaryota; kingdom Metazoa; phylum Chordata; class Actinopteri; order Chaetodontiformes; family Chaetodontidae; genus Chaetodon; species Chaetodon striatus. Next base: position 32,618,124 of record JAPZEB010000026.1, read on the forward strand.
AGAGAGTCTTCAGGTTTGATTCAGTGTCCTGACATGTTTCAGGTTAAAGCCTCACCTCAGTCTCAGAGGAAAAACACCAACTCTCCATTTATCCATCCATCCATCCATCCGTCCATCCATCCGTCAGTCCTCCTGCAGTCCTGACTGCAGGCGACAGAGGGCAATCTCCCCCCAGGCAGGCGGTGGAGGGGTGGGTGGGGGTCCTGATTGACAGCAGCAGCCTTGGAGGGAAAGAGGAGTTTGCCAGACGCCCCGCTGAATAGAAGCTTACATGACGATGGGAAGATTTGAGTACACATGCAGCTTTTTGTTGAGAGGAAAGAGAAAAAAAACAGAAAGATGCTGATTCTTCTGTTGCATCTCCTCTACAAGCTGCTGAGACAAGAGGCAAGATTAAAAGCTTCTGGGTTCATGGTGTCTCACTGCTTTTTGGGTTTAGTGTGATTCGGTGCTCCCATGTGTTGGTGCGTTGTGTTTTTGTCTTCTCACCCTGCTCCGCAAACATCTTATCAACCCGATGAGCATCACTGCCTTTATTAAATATCTGTGCAAAATATCTGCATGAAGGTACAAAACGTGAAACACCACAGCTGAACATGTGCACAGATAATCAGTCAGATATCAAAATACTTTAAATATACCTCCAAACATCGAAATTGGTTGCGCATGTGGTGTCAGCCTGTCCTCACCCAAACAAATGACCCTGTTGAAGCAGCTTATTGAGCCATTCCATTTTGCTATGAGGATGTGATGTATGGTGTGTTTGGTACAAACTCTCAACAGCACAACACAAAAACTAAAGTCACCCAGAGGTTTCTGAGAGGAAACTTCCAGATTACAACACAGAGGATACTGGTTTGGGGGAAACAGGACAAACTCTTAAGGTTCGTTTATACTTCCTTTTTGTACAAAACAGATACGTCCATTTCAAACGTTGTAAACATCACTGCCCTCATACTTCCATGTGTCTTTTATGTTGGCATAGATACAGCCAATAAATGGCACTAAAGGGCGGAGTCAGAGGTTTCACACATCAACAAATGAGGCCTCCAGACGTATGGATGGAGAATTCTTTTCACTATTTTCACAATATATTACTTTTTTAATCAGGAGAGACCAAATCCTTTTAAGTCCAGACACCGGTGGTTGTGGTGGCAGATGAGGCTGATGAGGCTGATGAATCTGCAACAACTCTCCGGTGATGGGGAGGTGGAGGGTGAGCACAACTGCAGTATGAAAGAACTACGAGCAGAAAGAGAGTGAATGGTAGATGTTATGAGAAATACTTTAAAGGCCTTAGCGTGCAAAAGTATAGTCTTCCTCTTGAGCTTCAGATGTTATTATATATTACCAATCCATTTCGCTCCACTGTTGTTTAATGCCTTCGTCATCGTCATTGTCATTGAACTGTGCTACAGTGCCTCCAAGATCTTCTTAGCGTTCAGAAAACATGCATAAATATGCACAAAATGAACGCAAAGAAACAACAGAAGGCTCCGTCAGTCCCCGTATCTAACGTTGAGCATGAATGTGCCCTTTGAGGAAATGAGAAGGGATGAACAGGAAGCAGCAGCCATTACAGCTGTTTGTGATTGGTTAGCCTTTTCTTAATTGAGCAGACATAATAGCAGATTTTTCAGCCTCTCTAGCCTAATTGTTGTTATGACTTATGTGTGTTAGCTAATTAACATTAGATGACCAACGTTAGCAGGGATGTAAATCACTGAGGCAAACTGCAAGGCACTGTAGCAAACGGTCAGCTCCCAGTTTGGCAGATATTTACCAAACTGACAGGCCATATCATTAAGTCCAGCCAGCCAGCCATTACTGAATTGATCTGGTTATAATTGCAGTCTGATCAGTGGTAACAGATTGGACCTGCCCTGTTTGGTCATGTATCATGTTGTAGCTTGGAGCAAACGGGGGCTTGAAGTGAGCTGACGGACAGATCTATGATCTGTTTGGAGACCAGTAACAAGAAATGCTTTTTCAGTCAAAGTTGAAACAACAAAGATATGATGGGTTATAGTGTGATTCGCTGTGCCTACACCACTGACTCCAACAGAAGCGACACCAAACTCATTAAGAGCACTAACTGCACTCATGTGGGGATATGTCTATCAAGAGTCAAATATGTAAATTCTTCATGTCTCTTATTAATTTACAGTCAACTTCAAGGTTCTTTTTGGAGGATTTCTGACATCAGTTACTGCGTCTCCACAAACTCTGGCAAGGTCACATAAAGAATTACAGATCAAAAGACCTCCTACCTTTTCATGAGGCCGCAGTGTGCTCCTCGTGCAGAGTTAAGAAACGCAGCAAACTGGGTGTCGTTTCCAGAGCCATCCTGCCAACAATGCCAATGATGTCGTAGCATGAATGAGACCTAAAATAAAAGAGCCTCAGACATTAAGTTGGACATTTAAGGATATTTTATCGTAAGAAAGCAGCAAAGTTGATCCAGATAGAATTTATAGCGTCTTTCAAACAAACAGTATCAGGTCACAAATATGTGACACACCTTCACCTGTACATACACATTCAAAGGGGCTTCCCGTCACTTAACCTGCTGCTTCATGTTATTCAGATAAACCAGATCTGGCAACATTTGCCTCTCATGTTAGTATGTACACAGATTTGGTCAGCGTCATGTCATCTGCGCTAAAGCGGCAATGCAAAATTCGAACACTGTCATTGACGTCATAACCTTCCCTTCTCTTAGAGTTTTCTTGTAACTGAACAGTAACTTCCTGTAGTATCCCCTTGTTGCTTGGCAACTGTTTCTGGTCAAGAAATAGTCACATAACCTTCTGTAAAAAACCAACCAACAAACAAACAAAAAACTATAACTATATATATTAATGTGAGTTTTAAATTTGTTGGTGGATTTTCTTACCTTTGGATGGAGACATGCTAACAGTTACCACCTGTTTTCATTCTTTATGCTAAGCTAAGCTAATCAGCTGGTGGCTCTGGCTTTATATTACCATACAGTGGTGTCTTTTGTGCATATTCACAAAATGTCAAACTATCCCTTTAACAAACTAATCACTTTATAATGATACTAATATTCCAATAGATAAAAATGCACATTCACGCACAGGCTCCAGAGGAGACCAGCGTCATATCTGTATTTTGTCATTTTTTTAAATTTGCACACAAAACAGGGGACATTTGTGGGACTCAAAAGACTGTTGAACACTGAGCAGGAAGTCTATTATTTGCATTATTTTTACGAGGTAATGTGGATGATTATCTTTTTGGATTTACTTGAAGCGCTCTCTCGGCTGTCAGAGTTAAAAGGCGTGCACATGAGATAGAAAAGATGAGAGGAGCCCCGGAGCCGACCCAGCATCACTGGAGTGGCTGACTTACATCTGTTGTCATGGCAACGGAGGACTCTGTGACATTTCTGTCAAAAAACTGGGAACAAAAAGGTGACAAAAAACATGTAACATGATTCCATTAAAACCTTTTTCCATCAGTTTGTGGGAGTGAGAGGGGGCCGAGCAGAGCCGAGCGCTGACAGTCTGAAGGAGTGGAAACACTGGAGGGACAGAGAGCAGCAGGAGGGCCTGGGGGCTCAGGAGAGGAGGAGGAGGAGGATGGCAGGAGAGGATGAAGATCAATCAGGAGTGGAGAATCGACCTCATGTCATGTTGCAATCTCAGTATTTCAGAGGCTAATCAGATTTTAAAGCCAAAGATACATTTTTTACTTATGTACATAGGCACAGATTTGTAATTATATTGTAAAATATGCAGTCAGATGTAAGACGGAGCAGAGTGATGACAGCTATAGAAAGGTGGACAGAGAGCAGAGACGTATGTAAAATTTAACAGAAGACAATGACAGTGAAGGTATTGTTAACGCAATGTTTCAAAATGTATTGAAACTTTTTCCCTTGTCACGAAAAATCTAAATTGTTTGATTTTTGAAAGGAGTTTTGTAAATTTTTGCCTGCACAAAACAGGAGTAACAGACCAACTACAGTTTTGAATGAAACACATTTTCCCAGCTGCACCTGATTCCCCACTGTTTTCTATTGAATGTGGTTACCAGTGGCTTCATGTCACACAACTGCACTTACCGCAGACTTTTGTGCAGCTCCAAAAAAAAATGAATAAGTGAGTGAGTGAATGATTGAACGAGCCTGTTGAGTCCTTGGCAGAAATGTGTTTCTAAAAAGTAACTGGAATCAGAACAGTTTAAACTGCTGAGGAGTAGACTGCTGCTTAAAGTCTATACAGATTCCGTTAACATGAAGATGTCAACATTAACCCATCTGGATTCAGTCTGACAAGATGCCACCATTTTATCATCACATGACAAAAGCCAGTGTTGAAGCTTGGCAGAGCTTTAGCTTGTATTTTTTTTATTGAATGCCCTCCAGCTAATGGAGCACGTCGGCCAACAGGTCAGCGATAATCATCAGGTGATCGGTGCCAACAGTGATGTAATCTGGAGATGCTAAAATGCTCCTAGAGTTAGAGGTTAGAGCGTTAACTGAATATTTTTATGTCACTGACTTTTCTTTTATAAAACAGTGACAGACAAATCTGAAGGCCATCTTCCATTTCGACACTGAGGCCGATCTACAGCAACTTTAAGTAATTCACACCTCTGTCCAGTTGGTGGCATAAATTAGCTATTGTCTAGCGTTGTCGTTGATCTCACGCATATAACATTGTAAAATGTCACGCCAACCCAGTCTCACTCCGAAGCCATCAAATACCAGCACTTGGTTAGCATCTTTCAACGTCTGACTTTTCATGTCAGCATGATAGCCAGTCAACAACGTTAGCTGGGGAGGCGAAAGTCCAAATAGAGTGGGTGGGAGCTGTGGTGGCTGGGTCCAACAACCACTGAAGATTGTAAAGCCAAACCCTGTTTTTTTGCCTAAACCCAATCACGTATGTTTGTTGTTGAAGTAAAAAAAAAAATAAATCAATTGGCGGTGTTGTACCGACGAGTGTTTATTTTGAAAGAGGCTGTATGTAAACTGTACATTTCCTGTGAAAACAGAGTTGTATTTTAAAACAAACAATACATGTAACGGGCTGAGGTTGACACGGCGTCCCAGAAGGTCAACAAAAGACGCACCCAGGGTACTTTTTACATTATATCTGTGATGAGGTTGGAGTGAGAATGTGTTTGTCACACAGCTGAGTATCTGAATTTTTTTTAAAATGCCAAATGATTGTGAAGATGTTGCTAATAACATCTGCCTTGTTAGCATAAGCTAACACAGCGGCAGCGGTTAACATCCAACACAAAGCCATTAACGATCTCAGCAAAGTCACAGGGACGCTGAAATGGCTTAACGTTTACATTATATTAGACAACCATTGAGTAATGTAAACCATGTGTTGCAGTACCAGAGCAGGCCGAGCAAATCAATGCACTGTGTGCACGAGACGGGTTTTAATTTTCTCAGAATGCATGTTTGTGTGTGTGTGTGTGTGTGTGTAGGTGTGTGTGTGTGTGTGTTATTCTCTCTCTCTCGGGTTGGACTCTGAGAAGGACAGAGAGGCTTCGGGTAGGTCAGGTCAGGTCGGGTAGGTCAAAGCAGAACTTTATGTGTTTATTTATTCTTTTATTTGTGTTCACTTGCCTGTTTTATCCTTCATTAATTTTTTTTTATCTCTTTACTCTTCTCCTCTTCCTTGCAGTCTTTGCTCCGTCCTGCTGTGGGCTCCTTGAGGGCCAGCTGGAGTTGGATCCCCTTCAGTACAGCGCTCAACCCTCCAGGAGGTTCTGTTCAACTGGGAGTCCCCAAAAACTCTGGGGCAAAGACTCACTCCTGCATCACTCAGAGTGTTGTGTGCCTGATGTGCATTCTCGTCTGCTCTCATATGATCATTATTCATTGGTTAAGTGATCAAAACCGTAACATAAAAAGCTGTTTATTAATTTAAACTTTGCCTCGACCCCAACAAGTTTTTTGCAACCTTGACTACTTGCACATTGTAGTGTGACGTACATCTGCACGTCTGTTTACCTCCTGTCAGCTCTACAGGAAATATACCCAGTGGCAGTTCTAGTACATTTGGTGCCTTAGGCAAGCCTCCCTCGGCATAACTCCATCTCTAATATCTATTTTATAGTGTTGTGAAAACATCAACACTTTTCTCCTTCAAACAGCTGATTTATTCAAGTTTCTCACCAAAGTTAAATTTTACAAGATTATATTGAACACATCATGAGAATGTTATAATTTACCTTCACCCAGTGCTAGTTGTTACTGCACAGAGCTTGAACATTTCACAATGTAAATCAATACAACCTCCATGAGCTGTAAAGCTCTTCAACCACCAGCTGCTTAGAGGTAATAATAACTAGTTACTGAGCGCTAACTGCTAATTAACGAGCTCCCCTCCTGCTGATTTCCTGTACTTTCTCTCCACATCCACTCCTCTCAGTAGTGTGGTGGTAGCTTAGTCGTTTGGGGTTCACATGACGTCAGGTAACTCCGCCCATTTCCTCACAGAGAGCAGGTAAAGTGTAAAGCCTTATTTAGGAGGCTTTGCTGTGTAGTTATGTTGTAGCCTTATGTCATATTTCAAAATAATAGCAGTCATAGTATTAGTCAAGAACAGTAAAAGATAAACATTTTGATGTATTTTTCTTCCCCCATTTGTGGCGCCCTCTATGGCTGCTGGTGCCCTTAGCATCCACCAATACCGTCTATGCCACGGGCTGGTACTGAGTATACCTTTGCCAACCCGTTCTCATTCTGACGTCATCAAATACCGCCACTTGGTCATTGATTTCCACCTCAGACACTGATGAAAAACAGGCATCCCTTTGCAGCACTATGATACACCCTTTTGTGGCATCAGTTAATAATACCACAGGCTCAAAGTACCTGGAAAATCCATATACAGCGGATGAAAGGGTGGTGGATGGATCCAAGAACACCGGACTTTCACCCAGGAGGGCGCTGTTCACTTTGTTGCACAATTCAATAAACATAAATACAAGGCATTTTACTGACATAATGAGATCATTTTGAAAAAGTCTTAATGCATAAAATGAGCAGAGACTGTTCATTTCCTGTGGAAACGGAAGTGCATTTTGAAAAGACACAATGCATGCACAATGCATACAAACAAAAGACGCAGGAGGATACATAACGCATCACACGCAGAGGTAAATATCCACTGACAAAGCTTGATATGTGACAAATGAGTGGGAGTGAGAATATGTTGCTCCGACCTTGATGATCAAAGTTAATTACTTCACTTTTCAGAGTCAGCTTTGGGCGGCGGCACTCTCAACCATTGGTGCAGAGCTGAAGCTGCTCTGAAGGCTGACAGTGTTTCCTTTTATTTGTCACCCATCAATACAAAATGACTGACAGTCTGTTCTGTGACAGTCACGATGGATAATGTGTCTGTGGCACTAAAGCAGTTGGTGAATAAAGACAAATGTGCGCATGTAAAACACACAAAAGGAGCCGGCACATTGTTTGTATCTGATATTGATTCTTCTATCAAAATCAATACATGTAAAAAGACGCGTGTGTCGCAGAGTTTCGAACTGCTCGTCATCATCAGCGGGAAGAGAAGAGAAGAGGAAGATTTCAGGAGCCTCTCTGGTGTGTGTCAGCCCACCTTTCCTTCATCTGAGCTGCAGTCTTTGATTGATTGGACGAGTGTGTGTTGTGCTGTGATTAGCCGGCTCTAATTAGGATCCATGCTTTGTAGTAAACACAGGGGATTAGCTGCAGACAAACACACCTATCAAACAATTAATACACTAATCAGCTAAAGAGCGCCGCTACCTTTCACTGCCATTAATGCTGCTTAGCAACTATCAACAAACCCTCTCCTGTCCTTCCCTCTTTTCACTCTTCTGAAGTTTTTTTCATCTTTTTGCTCATTTCTGTTTGTCAAAAAAAGAAAAAGAAAAACGACTGTGGCTGTTCATTCTCTGATTTTCTGCTTCCTTCCTTCCTTTGCTGAATTGGTCTCAGAGGAAACAGCAGGTCGATTCCATTTGTCCGCTTCTTCTTTTTCATTTTTGTGTAACTCTGACATGCCATAATTCATTCACTCACAGGCCATTCTCCTCTTTTCACAAAACATGAAGTGCACTACAGGTGTCCGAGGCCCCAGATTCAAATTATCTGAATCTTTCACTTAATAAAAAGAAGCGATGTCAAACAAAGAGCCTTGAAATCAACATTAGATTCAGTAGAAGTGGTCAGCTGGGGGCAATTAAAGTTTGAGGCGTAAAGATAGTCCTGATGCCAGATTATAAAAGAATCATTTTCAATTAGTATTCTGGCTGTCCAGCATTGCATCAGATTTTTATTAGTTTATTTTAGTAAAACCAACACATTGTCACGACATCTGGTCACAGACTTCTTCTGGTCCAGCCCCACACTTTTATCTAGTTTAAGCCCCACCCACTTCCGTTTCAAACTCCACCCATTACGAGTACAGAGATAGATACATATAATTTAGTTGGTTGAACAAATACAGATAATGGTGTACTCGCTCGACTCTATGACATTGTTATGACATTGGTAAAACACCTCAGATAAATGGTTATTTCTTTGTGCAACAAAAGTACGTGGTTAGCTTTAGAAGAAAGCGTCATGGTTTGGCCAACACATTCTCACTCCAATCTTGTCATATTTCAACGTTTGGTCATGGACTTTCTACATCCACGTTCTGGGACTCTTTTCAAAATACACTGCTGTTTTCACAGGAAATGTATAGTTTGCATGCAGTCTCTTTCAAAATAAAAGCACTTCATCAGTACAACTGCACCAGTTGATGTTTATTTCCCCTCAACAACATACTCACGTGGTTGGGTGTAGAAAATAAGAACATGGTCTGGCTTTACAATCTTACAGGAAGCGGACACCGGCCTCCCAGGTGAAAGTCTGTAGTTGTTGGACCCGTACACCACCTCCCGCCTGCCCTAATCTGATTTCCGCCCTCTGAACTTTTGCTGTTGTCTTGCTGCATTTCCCCTTGTCACCACCGAGTGCCATGTTAAGATAATGGCAACCAGCTGCATATAATTCCGATGTGAAAGGACAGCTTTTTTCATCTGTGTCTGACATAGAAAGTCACAGTCCAAGCGCCGGCAACTTCGAAGTAAGACTGGGTTGTCGTTGGCCTAACTGAACCATTGATGTAAGCACATCTGAGGAATTTTTCCTTAAGCTTCTCAACCTAATTGCCAGAAGTCCAGCCTGCGGCCCTTTACTGCATGTCATACCCCGCTCTCTCTCTTTCTCTCCCCATTTCACTCTGTTCTATCTAATCAAGGCACAACAGCTAAAAACATAATCTTAAAAAAAAACAAAAAACGCTGTGGTTAACACGTGGTTATGTTTAGGCACAAAAACTGCTTAGTTATCGTCAGGAAAAAAATCATGTTTTGGTTTAAAATACCTGCTTTAGGTGGCACAATCATGACTGGAAATGTCGATGTCTTACTAAGAAACACCTGGGACTTTCGCCCCCTTAACGTCTACGTTGTTGCCCAGCCATGTTTCTCCCTGAAGCCATCGGGCACTGTTACAGTGTAACGGTAACTGGCTATGTACCATACCAACGTGAAAGGATGGCTTTTTACATCAGTGTCTGACTCCACAAGTCATATCCAAGCACCGGTATTCCACGACTTCGGAGTGAGACTGGGTTGTAAAAATTTTCCCAGTTAAGTACAGCTGTCACAATACTGTGGTAAAACTTGCATTCTCTTAATGTCATGGATGAGGTCATTAATAATCCATACATCTATAATCATGACTCCGACAGTGATGACATTGGCACAGTGTCATGACACCCATCAGAAGTGTAGAGCACCCAACCATTAATCACGCGTAGCTGTAAGTTCAGATGTTGAGGTTTAATTATGTACATCATAGTCTCTACTTTGACTGACTCTTTAAAGTTACTGCATGGTTCAATGGTGCACACGCCCTCGTGTAGCTTTGCCTTGGTGTTGCTTGTCTACATTTAGTCCTGGCTGCATAATGAAAATCAACAGAGAACAATATTACTTGATTAAAAACTATGAACCTGTGACTTTCATCTTTCATGCTTTCAGGTTCATTAAACCCTCTCAAAGCTCTTCCATTAATGATTATTAAAATGCTGTCCAACTGAAGAAAATAAAAAGACATTTTTATTATTTCCAACCTCAAAGGAGAAATTTGTTCTTTCCACAGTGGAGGTTTTTAATCAGTAAATGTTTTAAAGAAGCAGTGTGGTAGATTTAAAAGGGATTTAACAGTGTCTACTGGTGAAGGCTGCTCTCACACATTGTTCGCACATTTTCCTACGAACAGTGATGCACCCAAATTTGTACATGTCCAACATTATCACGGGTCACTAATTTATGTATAGCCCATGTATTTTGGAAGGTTGTGACCATGTGACCAATGTGCTGATGGGAGCAAAGAAGGAAAAGGTCCAGAGAGGTCTGTAAAGAGGCAGGCTGGGGTGGTGGATGGGTCACAAAACACAGGACTTTCCCCTGGGGATGCGTGTTTGGAACTGTGTGTGAAGTTTGAGTGAACTTTAAGTCATTTTAAGGTACATAATACACTAAATATGCACTAAATATGCTATTTTATGCCACTGTTGATACTTATTATGATTATTTATTGCTGTTTCTTGTATTTTTGTATCTTTTGCATGCCTAGTTTTTAAAAATTAATCTGACTCTTTCTCTTCTTGACTGCTGCAACACTGGAATTTCTTAATTGTGGGATTAATAAAGGTGTATCTTACCTTATCTTATCTTATATGTACATTTCTTTCCTTAAACTTAACACAGTAACTTTAATTGCCTAAACCTAACCTCCGTAACTTCATTACATAACTTTACGTTAAGGACATAACGTCATTCGTGGTGAAGTGCCTGAAAGCCATACTTGACTACAAGTACAGATATCTTACCAGAAAATGACTAGTTGAAGTCTTTAAGTATCTGATATTTACTGTACTTAGGTATCAAAAGTAATTTTATTATATTAAATGTAATTAAGTTTTGGACATAAAAGTACAAGTGTGTGTACACCACCTTAAAAATTAAACATACATTACACTTGAAGAAAATGAGGTCTACAACTTAAAGATACTTTTGAATTTGGTGCTACAGAACCAGAGAAAACAGACAAAGGATGCTTTTGCTCAAGAGGGAGAAAACCTACAACTACCAGAATGCACTGCTCAGCACCGGACCAATAAAGCTCCAACTGGTGGGTGATGTAATGCGAACATGGCTGTTTGAAACAATGGCGACCAGCTGGCAAGAAACAAACTGTATCACAGTTGAACAGTGAGGTAACACATGTTTCTGAAAACATTTAAGGTGCGAAATATGCAAGTAACAGAATCATAGTTTATATTTGATACACGACACATACTGTGTCAGCTGAAGGAATTAAATACTTTTAAAATATATGGATGCAAGAAAAACATGGAATGACAGCCTGTTCAAAAAAGTGTCAGAACAGCTGGACGACGCTCGATTGTTTGGTCTGTGATGTAATAGCTCAACTGGAAACAAGTCCAATACTGACAAGGTGAAAGGAGGCATATTGCCACCTATTGTAGCCGAGTCGGACAAATCAATTCCCCTCCCCTACTGGTAGACTGGGACAAGGACAGTAGTCCAGTCAAATGGCTTAGTTGAGTATGTAAACACACTGAGTGTTTGGTTTGTCCGTTCTGGGCTACTGTAGAAACATGGCGGTGCAACATGGAGATCTCTGCAGACCAGGACCTGCTCCCTACTGTATGTGGATATATACGGCTCATTGTACGGTAAAGAAAACAAAAGGATTCTTATTTTCAGCTGATTATACACAAAAGAAAACATACTCATTATATTCTATTTCTGCCTCCAAATCCTCCACACTGGACCTGTAAAGATATGTATACCATCTTTACAGTGACAGGATGCTGTTAGTCTTGCGAAAACAGGCCAGCACTGCAGTGACCAATCAGCTCATTCCTCCGTGTACATACTGTAAAGTGCATTCAACCTCAGAATGTGCCACCCTGAGGGAAACACACTACACAGCTGTTAACAAAACATCTGAGCGGCTCAGCAAACACTGCTTCTCCCTCACTCAAACTACACACAGCATCCCTGTAGCACCATTTATCATGGAAAAGCCCCCGGAGCATCCTCCTACAAAACTCTCAACCTAAACACAACCAGAGCTTTATAAATCTCCACCCTGCGCGCACATTCTTCTTCTTCGTCTTTCTTCTCACACACACCATTTTAAGCCCATCCCAAGAAAAGAACGAACAATTCCCCCGTTTCTGCAGCTCGTCTTGAAACAAGTAATAGCTCAGGAAAAGCTTTGGTGAATGCAGAGCAAAGTGAAGGGGAGAGGCAGCTCCACTGTGCAGTCTGGCCTGCTACATTTGTACATTTAAGAGTTAATTTTCACAGCTTTCACCTGCACATACACAGACATAAAAGGCTTGATTTAATCAGGTAAGTCCCACTGAGATCAAGAGGTAATTTTACCAGAGACCTGAGAACATAAATAAAGACACAAAGCAAACAATTTAAAATGTACAATATCAATCGTAGTAAATTCAATCAGGAGAGA
>JAPZEB010000026.1:32638439-32650009 GCA_029783705.1 Chaetodon striatus
TCACATTTTTGACGACATACTATACTATGGCGTTTTCATCACATTTTTGTCGACATACTATACTATGACGTTTTCATCACATTTTTGATGACATACTATACTATGACGTTTTCATCACATTTTTGACGACATACTATACTATGACTTTTTGATGATGATATTGACGACATACCATACTATGACTTTTTCATCACATTTTTGACGACATACTATACTATGGCGTTTTCATCACATTTTTGTCGACATACTATACTATGACGTTTTCATTACATTTTTGATGACATACCATACCATGACTTTTTGATGATGATTTTGACGACATACTATACTATGACGTCTTTCATCACATTTTTGACGACATACTATAGTATGACTTTTTCATCACATTTTTGACGCCATACAATACTATGACGTTTTCATCACATTTGTGACGACAGACTTTACTATGACGTTTTCATTACATTTTTGACGACATGCTATACTATGACGTTTTCATCACATTTTTGATGACATACAATACTATGACGTTTTCATCACATTTTTGACGACATACCATACTATGACTTTTAGACGATTTTGACGACATACTATACTATGACGTTTTCATCACAGTTTAGATGACATGCTATACAATGACCTTTTCATCAGATGTTTGACAACATACTATACTATGACTTTTTCATCACATTTTTGACGACATACTACATCATGACGTTTTCATCACATTTCTGACCACATACCATGCCATGACTTTCTGATGATGATTTTGACGACATACTATACTATGACGTTTTCATCACATTTTTGATGACATGCTATACTATGACTTTTTCATCACATCTTTGATGAACGACAATGACCTTTTCATTGCATTTTTGATGACATACTATACTATGACAGTTTCATAACATTTTTGATGACATACCATACTATGACTTTGTGATGATGATTTTGACAACAGATTATGCTATGACATTTTTATCACATTTTCGATGACATACTATACTGTAAGTTTTTGATGATGATTTTGACAACATGCTATACTATGACGTTTTCATCACATTTTTACGTTTTCTAAGCTTTCCCACAGTAGGTCGCACCCATTATACATTCTCAAAACGTCACACCTGTCCCATCTATAGTCCCATTCATAGTCCCATCCTGCTGGCTGTCCCTTTTATGCAGATGCTGTTACTACCGCTACCGCTGGCTCATAGGTGAGAAAACCCTGTCCCCACTTACACCTTTTACACCGAATGGCAAGACAGCAAACCGGCTTCAAATTCCTCCATTGAAGGGGTAGTGTAGAAAGAGCCTGTGCTGGGATAGTATGCACACGGCTCCCAACTCTGACGAGGCTGAGCCAATGGCAAGCAGTTTATGGTGCACACAGAGTTAACAGCGGCAACAGTGCTTTGACGTGAAGGGGGACCAGAGGGTGGGCATCACACTTCCATGATTATTACTGGTAACTGTCATATGAGCGCAGTGCAGCGGTTAGCTGGCTGATGGGATACACACACACAGGGACTCACATGCACACGCAGATGGATCATCTACCAAAACAAGGAGCAGAAAAGCGAGGATTACACCACACACAGACGAAGCAGGACTTCATTCTCTGCTCAGGACGCCCGCCTTAACTCCACTTTATTTTAACACAGCAAATAGTGGCTTGCTGCTTTACTAGAGCTCTGAATGTTGCGTACAGCTCCTTTACTTATTACTCACCAAAACTACACTAGCCCTTACAAAATGAAAAACTTGCTATTGTCTAGTTTCAGCAAAGTATTATGGGAGGCATGATGTGTAGAGCAATAAGGAGTTCTTGACTACTTAATTATTTGACAGAAAATAAACATACATTTGACTATTTTGAGAATTCCTTAAACATTCACATCAGTCGTAAAAAGAAGAAAAAGCAGAATATTTCCTTGTTTCTTTCATTTATAAGGATTTTCTGGTTTTATTTGTCTCCTGCGAAAGTAACATTTTTCACAACTTTCTGTTCATAAAACCAAACAGTTAATCAATATATATTGTATAAAGAAATCACAACAATTGATCATGAAAGTAATAGTTAGTTGCAGCCCTGATTATATGCATTTCATTAAAACAGTGTAATATAATTCTTGTAGTCTACAACAGGCAGGATATTGGACTGAAAACATACTTTACGGTATTGGGTAAACTGTGAGACAAAGATATTCTCTAGAGAAATGCTAAGCTTCTCAATCCAATCAATTTAAAAACTGCTCAGAGCTGCTCACACTGGACTTTTCTTTACTGAAACGTTATTCTCCACTAGTGTCCTTGACCTCTGGTTAACCTGTGGGCAGGTAGGCTCCTGGACTCTGGTAGTTGTAGTCTGGACACACTTTTTGAACCAGTCTGTAGTCCGTGCTGTAGAAGGACACGTAGATGCAGATAACCTGGAAAGGTTTGGAGCACATCCAGGTGACGTGGCTCTGAATCTGCTCCTGAGCGCACGTCTTGGACGGGTCATAGTTACACAGCATCACCTTTTTGTTGCGCTCCGTCTTCTCATAGTCCACCCTGCAGTTAAACGTCTTCGAGTCTTTGGGGTTAACCACGCTTTGGCGCTCCAGATCAAACTCCACCTCTTTCATCGGTGGAACAAGGCTGACGGAGACATTGCCAACACCTGTGGAGTTGTGGCGGAAGTACACTCCAAGAGAGCCGTTCCCATGATCCACGATCTTGCCCATTATCAGCAAATTGAGTTTGACAGTCTTGATGTTTGAGTAAAAGTCCCCCCAGCTGAATGTCCTGGAGAATTTGGATGTTCCATGGACTTTCATTACGGGACGAAGCTTAATCTTTAAGGATGGGTTGGAGTGTGACTGGGAGTTTCCTCCTAGAATTTCCATGAGTCCTTGTTTTGAAAGAGGAATTAAAGGGCTGATGGGTAGTTTGGTGTTCTGAATCAAACCTCCTGTTTGGAGTTCCCAGTTCCTCTGTGAAGGAGGGTCTCGGTCTCTGCTGTGTTCAGGTGATGCTCTCTTGCTGAAGGTGAAATTGGTGTGACTTTGCCCAAGAGCCAACTAGGCAGAAAACCAAGAGAGATATTTGGACATTAAGTACAAGTAGAAATAAGTTAGAATTAAATTTATACTCACTCTAATTAAATATCTATCTAAAGATATACTGTGTAGGATTTTCCCCAAAAAACAATGTATAGACTCAAACAGAAGTAATCCCTCTTAATCATCACCTATGACCCAGTAGAAGTGTGTGGGGGTGTATTTTTCTGCAGAGACTCTATCCTCTGCCTCTATTTTTATATTTTCTTCTTATTTCCTGTGTTAAGGACGTTTATGGGCGTGAACCCCACAGCGCTCATGTGAAGTTGGGGCTCTATAAAAAGGTAGCAACCAGGTGCCAGACAGTAAGCAGCAGGCATCTAAAATATAGTGAGGTGAAATACTCCAAATTAGAGTGTATCTGGGATTAGCTTCTCACTTTTGCTGGCAAGTGTGTGGGCAGCACGGCGGGGCAGTGGTAAGCATTGTTGCCTCACAGCTAGAGGGTTCCTGGTTTGAATTCAGGGTAGGGAGTTTGAATCCCAGGGTGGGGGAGCCCTTCTGTGTGGAGTTTGCATGTTCTCCTCATGTCAGCGTGGGTTTTCTCCGCACACTCCAGCTTCCTCCCACAGTCCAAAGACATGCAGGTTATTGGTGACTCTAAATTTTCCGTAGGTGTGAGTGTGAGTGTGAATGGTTGTCTGTCTCTATGTGTCAGCCCTGTGACAGCCTGGTGACCTGTCCAGGGTGAACCCTGCCTCTCGCCCAGTGTGAACGAGGATAGGCTCAAGCATCCCGTGACCCCCAACAGGATAAATGGTTATAGAAAATTAACGAATGTACAAATATTGGTATCTCAAACATTTATGTTGTGGTATTGATTTGTTGTAGTTGGAGAGTACTCTTGGAGAGTGTGGCAAATTGATATCCTGTACCCAGGGGTGTAAATAAAGACGGTGCAGACAGTGCGGTTCCCCTGGGGTCTGTGAGGTGGGGGGGCCCACGGAGAGAGAAGGCTATCCAACGACGTGCTGGGCAAAGAATGAGCACTGAGGTGCAATGGACAACCAAGATATGATGGCAAAGAAGAAACCCACATACCAATGGAACTGGGCTGGACAGCCAAAAAAAAAAGGTTCACCTGCTAATGTCAGTGCAAAAAAAAAAAAAAGTCAGGAATGTTGCTCAAAGTGCATGAAAAAGTTATTAAAAAGTGTATAAAAACAGCAGCAAACATTTCAGTCTACTGCCATGAGTGCTTCACAGAGCAGATACAGACACAGACAGGTTACCACCAGGTGCAATGAATCAATCAGCTGGTGCCACTAATGAGGTGAGATCAACTCTGAGGAGCAGAGGCCTGACTACCACACCACAATGACCTGTCCTATGAGTATTGTACCATTCACAACATCCTCAAACACCAACGTATGTCAGCAGAAAATACACAAATGTACAAAAAATACAACCATACACAGAATAAAAGAGAGTAGCAGAGCAGAGCAGGCATCCCATATATGAAGGCAATGTCCTTGCCGCAGCTGCCGCAGATTCAATTCCAGCCTGTCTTTCACTGCATGTCATCCTTTCTCTCTCTCCCCCCCGTCACACTGAGACAATCCTATCCAATAAAAGCCAAAAGCCAAACAGTCAGTAGCATCTATATGAACATGATATCCTTATTCTACATAAACTATCTTTAGAAAACTATGAAAGGATAAAAAATAATGAATAATTTCTTATTTGCTTCAGTATTTTGTGTCGTATACAGACGCAGTGACGATTGCTGGATAATATGTATAGTGATGTTGTCCAGTGTTGAGTCACAGTTTGATCATGTGGTGAGACGAGACAATATGTGCACAATAGCATGGCCTGGGGCCCGCTGTAACTACCCAATACTACTGCCTGTCCCACAGATATGTCCAAAGTCTGGCCAGGGGCTAATTGTGGCCCGCAGACTGATTTTAAACAGCCATTAGCTGGTTTTACAAAATATACTTCATTATTAATATGTGGGATTTACACTCATGCATCAAATCAACACCGTGCCAACAATGTAGGCTCTTTGTAGAGTCGATGTAGCCTGACGTGCACCTTCCCAGAAATGTAACTGCATATTGCAGCTATGCAGACCTCCTGTCTATTTTTGTAAGCTGAAACCATTTCCCTCAGTGGAAACGAAGCCTTTATTTCCTGTGTGTGATTTATCACGGTTTCATATGAGTAGAGATAAACTCTGCTAGCTGCTAGGCTAATTTATACAATTTAAAATGTCATAGGCCTGTGCTAATAACGTTAGCATGTTGTATTTGTGTGGAAAATGTGTCCAGCAAGAGACACATGTTTTGTCTGTGAATCTTGTGAGCTATAATGAAGCAGATTTGTGTTCTTTTGTTTGATATTGTCACTATTAAGTCATGTTTAATATGTGTTTTGAGTCAATCCAACTCTACAGCACTTCGCAGAAACCCCACCGCCGACTGGCATTTTTGAGGTGCCGTCACATCGGCAAGATGATCATACAGTTTGTAGACGTGCACCAAGTAAGAACTATCCAGGTGGGACTGATGTGTTTTTCTAAACAGACAGTCAAGAATCAAACGGCAGACTTTCCCTACTAGGTAGCAGAGAAGAGGAATGTTGCTTTCAAGAGCCGTGGGAAGTTGAATACTTTACATTGTGATACTTTGGGCGATTGGTTTGTCTAATGGCAGGAATTGTTTTCAGAAAACGGGACTTTTAAGCAATAAGGGTTTGTTTTTGGGTTAGAAGGCTGTTGGGGAAATGAACTCTGAGTCCAGTGGCACATTTTTCTAATGGGCGACTGGGAATTTTTTGCTTTCGGAACTGTGGGAAGTCAGGCTCATTTTGTCTAAACGCTAAAGCCTACAAAATACCACAGCAGCATAATTGTTTAAACCTGTTTTCAGTATGAATGAATCTTTACGGGGCGCTCAGTAGCTCAGTGGGTAGAACAGGCGTCCCATGTGGCAGTCGTGGGTCCTTTGCTGCTTGTGGCTCCCCCTCTCACACTTAATACTGTCCCATAAAGTAAAGGCAAAAAGACCCAAAAGAAAATGAACAAATCTTTATCAGTGAATGTTTAAAGTGAAGTGACTTCACTGAATCACAGTCACTGCTGACTGAAAGAGAAGTTTCTGGCAGCTGAGCTCATCACTTGTGTTCTGATGAGATCTTTGTGGGCCAATAAAACACTACCCTCTGAACGGAAAGAGCCTCTGAAAGAGAAACTTAACTCTTCACTCTTATTCATTTTGATGGTCCATTATTCTAAAAGCAGGAAATCTCTGAGATCATTGAGGATTTCATTCAGTGCTGTGTTGATGCTTCTGTTGGAGTAAATAACCTGAGTTGTATCCTCGCTGTGTTTGGGCTCATTTGCCCTTTGAGCCAGACAAAATGCAGTGTTCCCTCCAGATGTTGGTTTTAGATCGCTGTTGCTCTTTGCGTAATTGAAAGCTGCAGATGGAGGGATGGAGGACAGATGAAAATGAAAGCGTCTGAGAGCCGTCCAAATGGCTGCGGCGCAATTACCCTTCGCTTTGTTGTTTGTGTTGGGCTGCGGTTTGATTAAACGCAGTAAAGAGAGTGATATGTGAGGTGCTCTCAGTGTAATGGATCAGTTCTACATATGCTGCAGACAGATGATTATTACTGTGTTGTTTTAAGCTAGGTGTTCAGGGTGAACGCTGCCAAACAATTTCAGATTTTGTGGTTGGAACTCAGATTGATTTCCTCAGTGGTTTGATCATTTCTGCTCATCCCAAAATTATAATTACAACCAGACGGCTTTCTTCATTGCTGAGTCTGGTTAATGGCTCCAGGTTGTAACTGGTCCACAGCGCCCCCTGCTGACACACTCATCCACCTCTGGTTCATTTATTGGACCGAGGACGGGTTTGTCTCATGTTTTTGTTTGTTGGTTTGAGAGTGCACAAATCAGGTACAGAGTTTTGTGCATTCTGTTGGAGTTAAAATAACAATTTATTTATTGCATTGGAAGTCTCCTGGTCTTTGTTGTGTCTAATGTAAGTCAAGTCTCCATCCAAGTGTAGCACAAATTTTACCCAATTTTTAGACATTAGCCAAAGAACATTTCAGTGCTCTTCCATCAGAAGAGGGCGTGACAAGATGATGTCACTAAAAGAGCGGTCAAACCTTAAACAAAGACAATGGATGTATAATAACAGAGAGCTAATATAACAGCCAGGGTCCGAAATTAACACCCGCCTGGCAACAAATGCAGGTAGATTTCCTATTTGGCGGGTAAATATCAAAGGCTATCCGCCACACTGGCGGGTAAATGTTTGTACCAAATGGTTATGTAATAAAAATCTATGCCGAGGGTCTCTTTTTGGTATCATTTAGGGGTGCACCATTCTGCTGCTCCCGTGCTGTCTGTGTCCGGCACACACCCACACATGTGTCTAAACTGTGCCGTGAAACTGACCCTCTCGAGTGTTCCTAGTTTTGCGGCAGTTTACCGTACCGGACATCAGCCTGCTGCTAGCTAGCATTGCTCCCATACTTGTGAAGGTAATGAAATAATTACACGAAGGCCCCATAGTCTGAACCAAGGTGGCGAACTCTTTGTTGCTTCCCACCACGAAGCTTTACTTTTTTTCCACAATAAAAGCCATAGAAATACACACTGCATTGCTGCTTACCAGGGTTCTGAATCAACTTTCTTGTTTACCTGCCAACATGGCTGGTGGACAGCAAAATCTACCAGAGGGAACTTAATCTCATGCTGAGGCTGTAGTGTTGAGTTTTTCAATATTATAGGGTAATTTTTGCTTTAAATTTTGATCTGGCCTCTTCTTCGAGTCTGTATTCAACATAAAATGCCTTATTATCTCAATGAAATGTTCTTAAACAAATGTATGTGTGAAACAAAAAAGGCAATTCATTATCTTGGCTGGTAAAGAAATCTGCTTGGCAGGAGGATCTTTTCATCTACCAGCCACCTTGGCCGGTGAGTCAAAAAGTTAATTTCAGACCCTGATTACAGCTCTGTGTTGTTGGAGAGCTCTGCTAAAGGCCCTCACGATGGACGACAAGTGAGCGTGTGCCACCCTAGTTGGTGCAATGTGTCCTACACCGTTGCCCCTCGTTGGCCCCCGTCGGCTCATTTTTGGCTGATTCAGCATGTTGAATCGGTGACAGCGGAGCCTGTGGGTGAATGAAATCACTCTGATTAGCAGAGAAGAGAAACAGAAGTAAGAAAAGTTAACAGAGACTAAATGAAAAAACAAAAACATTACATATCCATTGAGCTCTCGAGCAGAAACACTTTGTGATGGTTTGTGTTATTGTTGACTGGCACACGGTAAGCATGCTCTGTTCTTTCAACTTGGATTGTGTTGTTTATTTGTTAATGTGAGAACATGTTGGACAGGAAGTCTGCGAGGTTCAGAGTGGAGCTCTGGCAGATTCAAGCAGCATCGCAACCCAAAACTTTACTCTGCAGCAATATTAAGGGAATTTTCGAAGCCATGATGTAACAGATGAAAAACGTATTGAATTTCATGGCATTAAATAGGTATCAAATATTGAATCCCGACCTTAAACCTTCTGCGGTCCATTTTCAAAGATTTTAAACTCTAAATCTTTTTATGATATCTCTGGAGCTCAGATACGTTTAAAGCTGAACCCTGCCACTTCTTCATGTGGGTGTTTCTTACAGTGTGGACATTTCCCTTTATGAAAGGCCAAACTCTCATGAGGAAAAGACGGAAAAAAGGATTAACCCGAATTGACCCGGACAGTGAAAATCTATAAAGTATTTCTACAGACTTTCAGTGACACATTTTAATCACTTGATAGCCGAGTGATTATCAGCTGCGGACTGGTGGAATAAAGTTGGTGCCCTGAATGTAAATTTGTCCGAAATTGCAAACGGCTGTAAATCTTTTTATAGCAGACAATGTGAGGATGCTTTGAAGCCGGTAGGATTTCTGCATCAGCATGACTGAGATGCTGCTGCTTTAATCTTTCCACATTTGTTGTGTTTCTTTAATCCCGGTCCTGTTGTTTGCTACTGCATTAACCTATTTTGCTCATGAGGATCATCACAGCTCCAGCTTATCTTTCACACGGCTCCAAAATGCTCCCTCTCTATCAATAAGTCAATCTCTGTAAGATGATAATTCAAATACACAAAAAAGGACATGGTCGAATAAATGTGCTGCTCGACACAGTTCTTATCTGAAGGGTTAAACTGGAGCATCGGTTCAGTTGATGTTGCATCTTTGGCTCGGCAGACAGATGAATTATTTCCATCCTCCTTTTCTACACTAGCTGCTTTTCTTCTGCTTGTTGGATGTTGCCTCGAGCTCAGAGGTTCTTGGCAGCGCTTCTCCTGCGTGTTTGTTTTCAGTGCCGAGGCCGGTGCGTCTGCCAAAAGAGAGGACTCCTTAAAAAAGAAAAAGAAGATGTCTTTAAACTCCTTAAAGGCTGTGATGAGCTGATTACCACTCAGGGAATGTGAAGTGTCCCTTTGATGACGACCTCTCTGCCGCGCTCTGCTTTTAAACTGTGACCCATCTTAAAATAACATGAACAGATCTTTCAAAGATTTGCTTGAACAGAAAAATAATTCAACAACTGCCAGACAGATTTCAGATATGAAAATTGGCACAGATATTCCCTTTCCCCGGAGGTTCATTTGTAAGGAGTTAAGTGACCCACTGACCTTTCCTCTGGCACCATGATCAAGTCAAAATTCCTCTTGTTTTGAACGTGTTATCTGTGAAACTACTGTCTAGATATACTCTAAAGCTGCCCTCAGTGTTCATAGTCCCAGGGGGATAAATCCTAACGATCTCAGTGATCCTGTGAGCTTCATTTTATTGCCAGCAGCAGTCCAAAATATTCCAGTTCTTATATTGGAAAGTAATCAAGAAATATGGGTCAAATTGTCAAAGCTTGTTCATGATCACAGGGGATAAGTCATCCACTCAGTGAGGTATCTATATGCATCACCTTCAGGGCAAAATGTTGACATGGCCAACCCAAATGCCCAAATTCGTTTTTGTAATTGTACATTTTTCTATAGTTAATATGTTGAAACATTTCAACAATGCTGTGGTTAGGTTTAGACACAAAAACAACTTGGTTATGGTCGGGAAAACATCATGTTTACGGTTTAAATATCCAGTTATGGGGGCACAGGAAACTCAGCAATGTCTGTGAAAAACAATCCCCGTTTGTAGGACTATAATCACTGACAAAAAAGGACAGGTTGCTAAGAAACAACCAATTAGGTGGCTAAAAAGCCGACTGAAACGCAGCAATGACTCGTTAATAAACAACCAGTTTTATTATTTGTTGGTCTGGAACAGTGGTCTGAGGTGTGGCAGGCGCCGACTTGGCTGACAAGACACAATATCAAGCCATTAAAGTATGATGAAAACATTTATGCTCCTCAGAGGATGACGCACAGTACAGTACAAATTTCCACTGAAATGGTTGCATATGTTCGTGGTCTCCACAGGATGAAACCTGATGTCATTTCCACTAATATAACCACTAGCTCAAAAAATATTCTACTTGTTCACAAGAGAACTTACTGTTAATCTGTCTTGGTTTATCAAACTGTCTCAGTTTCTCAGTCCGATGGACTTTTTTTTAGGACAAATTTCCCTTCACCCACTTTTTGGTTCATTAGAAGACTTCTATACAACTACTGGTCAGGTTTTAAAAAAAATTGCGTCAGATAAAAAAGAAACCAAGGACAGTGAATCTTAATGTGTTCTTTAAACAGCCCCTCAATCCCTTCTTTAGCTCCACTATTTAGACAACATGTACCCAGATGAATGCTTCAGATTCCTCAATGTCAATTTATTTCATTTGAACACATTGTCATAAATACTTTCCAATTTTCCATGAAATTTGTTTTGTGTATTTCTTTTCCCAGGAGGATGAATCCTAATGATCTGGGCGATCCTGCAAACTGTGAAACAAATACCAAAGTATTTTACTTGTATTTAAATTTTAATGCTTTATTGATGTGCTATTATTGATGGTGAATGTACCAGAATCAATGGTGGAAAATTCAATTTGTATATAAAGAAGTATCCAATAGATCAGATTCCCCAGAGGACAAATCATCTACTCAGTGAGGCATTAATATACAGGATATTCATAATAATCAGGATAAATGTCAGGCTACTCAGAGAATGACTCGCCTACCCGTATGCTCTCACTCAGTGGATGGATGATGTCACAGGAAGCTTTGTACTTGATTACTATGCCAATCTTACAAAGGAGGACAACACTTGAACGGTTTCCTTAGTTTTGTTTTGCTATGGAAGCCAATGTTAGCTAATGTGCTAAAAAGTTAGCATTCCAGAAAAATCCAATCTTCCTCTTAACAGCTCCCCAGTTTCTGATGAGGTGGACATGATAACCCTTAATACACATGACGTTCTTCATCCCTACAACAGGAAATACTTTGTCCCTAACCTGATATGAAGTGTGCGCTGCACATGTGAGCATTTT
>JAPZEB010000026.1:32659316-32671352 GCA_029783705.1 Chaetodon striatus
ATCGGTCTGGCGCAGCGCCTGCATCACTGTAGAAGCCGCTCCAAACCACCGATCCATCTCGTGCTCCATTCTACCCTCACTCGTGAACAAGACCCCGAGATACTTGAACTCCTCCGCTTGAGGCAGTAACTCATCCAACCCAGGGGAGGCAGTCCACAGTTTTCCGGGGGAGAACCATGACCCCAGACTTGGAGAAAAAAAACATCTATAACAAAATTATATGTTTATTCCAAATAAACTACGATAAACTGTTAAAATTGTTAAATAAAATTTATAATTTCCTTATTTTCTTTGGTATTTTTGTGGTACACAGATATGCAATGATGATTGCTGGGTAATATGTGTGTTGATGTTGTCTAATGTCAAGTCTCTGATTATGTGAAGAGATGATCTGCACCAAAGTGCGCACTATTCGGCCCCTCATATTAGCATGCACTGGGGCCAATCGCACTTACCTTGTGCCACTGTTTCAGATCAGTGTGTCACATCCTGTGACCTGCAGTTCACACTGTGTTTC
This sequence comes from Chaetodon striatus, assembly GCA_029783705.1. Classification (NCBI taxonomy): domain Eukaryota; kingdom Metazoa; phylum Chordata; class Actinopteri; order Chaetodontiformes; family Chaetodontidae; genus Chaetodon; species Chaetodon striatus. Next base: position 32,659,834 of record JAPZEB010000026.1, read on the forward strand.
AGGAAAGCTGATTTCAGATGAGGGTTTGAAGCAGCAGTCTGCAGAACTCTTTCACTTTTGGCTCTGCTGCAGACTTTTTCCCCCTCCCTTTTTTTCTTGCATGTAGATCTTCAATTATGCTTTGTTATTTTGCTTTTTATCGCACATTTTCTTTTTTTTCATTTCATCTTTATATATTAAATTTTTTACAACCCATTGTTGTGTTTTTGTTGCTTTCTTTCTTTCTTTTTTTTTTTTTTTTTTTAACAAGCTGACACTCCCCGCTTTCCAGTCAGAGAGAAACAGATGCCAGCCTCCCACAAGCTGAGATCTGGTAAACAGACCAACCTGACACCACCGACAAAAACTTCTCATTAAACAATGCAACTTTATCAGCCACCCACGGCTAATGTGGAAATATTCATAACTGTGATGAGAGGGGTGGAGGTGAAGAACAGTGAGTCAATGGGGTGAGCCAACCAAACAGCAGAAAACAGAAGATCGAAAGCTGTTAAAGTGAAAGTTAAACAGGCTTTACCTGCACACACTTTAGGTGCGATGAACACCAACCGTTTTATATGAAACACGAGAGGAATCACAGGTCAGATACACAGATACAAATATTTCCTCAGAGTGATGACGGGGGAGTGGAAAATGTTTGTAGCTGTTGTTTTTCTCCACCGCTGAACAAACATACTGCCTCTGTGTGTATTTTGAGCACATTGTGCTGACAGCGTTAACGACATCCACACTAATGTGTTTTTATTGAAAATGAAAATAATCTCCGTACACACAAGTGTTTTACCACTGTTCCAATAATAATCTTCATCTATACAACATGCCTGAAAACACATATCACATGACCATTCTTCTACAGTGGGCGTACAAATGCCGGCCTGAACAGGAAGCAGACTGTCTGCTCTGTGTTTGGTCACCTGAAGAAATACTGGGTATCCCTTCAAATGAAGCTCGGGGTAAGTTCAATCAGGAAGACTTTCTTTCTACTTCCTCCAATCAGTTGACTATGGGTATCACTTTACTAGTTTTCCAACTGAACTTCGCCACGATCTCTTCCAGTCAATCAGAATGCTACTGTCAGATTTTAGATCTCCTCCTTCCCCTGCTGCTGTCAGCTGACTTTTAAGGGGCCGTACACATGCTGCGTCTTAAACTAGGGTAAGTAGGGTACTACTCTTGTCCCTGTTCCGTGCCAGCTTGCAAGAGCGTCGTGACAGGTCGCGTCTGAGGTTGCTAAGCAACCTCAACGAGCACCATATTGTAGCCTTTTCACCTGAAATACTGAGTGCAGAGCTGATCTTCTTCCAGGCACTGTTTGTGTGTAGGCCCGTTGTCTGGGGGACAGACGTAAAGCTCTGACAGCTCTGCACTAAAATGATCAAGTTCTCCTCCATATTTATCACAGACTGATATTTACTGAAGAAGGGAAATGTATCTGCCGCCTGTGATTGGTCGGTCGTCGTTACATGACTCAAAAGTTGAACTCTGTTTATCTCAGGCGCTCGGGAACATGTGACGGCATCGTTCTGATGTTTGAGCACGCCTGCCACGTGTCTACATTGAAAGCAATGAATTTGAGGGTGCAAAAAACTCATGTGTATGGCCCCTTTGGCAAAACCATCAAACCCTATTCCACCCAGTTCACCTCCACCCATCATATCAAGAGTCCAGGACGAGCTTATCAAAAGCCCATTCCTCTTCTCTTTAGTGCATTACCAGCCATGTATAAGTTCACAGTTTCAGTATCTCTTTTAAAGTTAGGCTACGTGAGCTTGTTTGGAGTTAAGTAGCACTGCAGAGTCCTGGTAACCTCCACAGCCTTACGCTGACTTTTTTCAATGTATTTATTCAAGATGGGACAACGCACACTAATCCGGAGTGTCCGTTATTGTTTAACAGCACTCGGCAGTGTGAGGGTGAAACAACGTAAGTTAAGGGGGCGAAAGTCTGAGTAGGGTGGTTGTCAGTGGGGGGTGGATGGGTCCAACAACCATTGTTTACCTGGGAGGTCGGTGTTAGCTTCCTGTATGACTGTAAAATCAAACCATACTCTTTTGGCTAAAACCCAACATGAGTGTGTTGAAGAAAAATTGTCAATGTCACCTCGCGTTGTACTGATGAAGTGCTTTTATTTTGAAAGAGACTATATGCAAACTGTACATTTCCTGTGAAAACAGAGGTGTATTTTTTAAAACAGACAATGCATGTAACAGGCTGAAGTTGACACGACGTCCCAGAACATCAACAACCAACACACCCAGTGTACCTTGGACATCATATCTTGACGTGGAAAGGCCATGAATAAACGTGGCTATGTGACGAGGTTGGAGTGAGAATGTGTTCTGCAAGAAGGTACCTTTCAGTAAAATACGTCACACAGTGGGGACCAACCAAAATGCTGCACCTCCAAAGCGCTCTCTAACACTCAGCTGGATGTTTTCTGAAAAGCGCCTGGCGTTGTCAGCTGGGGAAAAAAACACTGGTGGACACGGGGCCTTACACACCATTACACCATCCACCATCCCCTCCACCTCCCGATGGCAAGTCAGCTCGTACACTACGTCACTTTAGAAACATTAATATGATACGTATTAAAAGTGCAGATGTACTTTGGTTTGCAGAAACAAACAATGCCATTTTTCTGTTGACTGAGCTGCACACAACAAGATGGACAAACAAACGAGCTGACAACATCTGCCGAGGTTTCCTCCCTCACAGCTTTCTGGCCTAGAAAGCCTCATCCAGCACTGAGAGCTGCTGCTGAACACCCATATGGTCCAGGCTTTATCTGCTCTCACATGTCGCCTCTGTGTAATAATCCTGCTGCACTTAACGCTGTGAGCTTATGGATTACATCAGGGAGTGGGGGGGGACCTTTCTAGGACTCAGATGGAGGGTTTAAAGTTCAAGCTCTGCCATCCTCTTCCTGAGCGCTCTGTCACTCAGGCTTACAGTACATCACAGCCACACATGACGTTCAGTGATGCTTTTAAAAAGGTAGACACTGCGCTGTCACGATCCATCCTGTCCAACAAATTAATAGTATGTTATTCTCCCAGGATGTACAGGGAATGTATTGATCCTGTGACAAGCGAAAGCCATTAGTGAAGTTCTGCATTTCAAAGGCAGGAGATGAAAAGTGGTGAAATTGGAGGACATGTGTAGTCCCGGCGTTGGACCAGGCTGATTAAAGGCTTCGTCTCCTCAGACAGAGCCAAGAATCAAACAGAACAGAGAGCTTATTGTCTCCCAGCAGAACTGTCTGCCGCTGAAGGTTACTACGGGACGGATGAAAGTGGAGCGATTGAAAAGGAAGCTGAAATATCTAGTGGGTACCTTGGTAACAACACGGCAGGCTAGCAGTTAGTGTGTCATCAAATGTAAAGACAGCTGCTTTTTGGAGAGAGGGAGATTAGGCCCCACGTTAGCAGAGAGCATCAGGATGTTTGATAAATCTCCAAGTCTCTGATTTTTCAAATTAGCCCGTAGGTGCTGAGTCCAAAGCATACATACAGAAACATGGATGTCTATTTGGCTGCTGTATTGTACGGAAATGTCGCCGCCATATTGGAGAGTGCGAGACTCACCTGTAAACAAATGCAAGTAATGAAGGGAGCCGCATTTTTTCTGGATAAAAAGCACTATAAGATTTACATTTTTCATTTTAGTATCTATTTGTTTATGATCTATATGTAGTAGAAAAAAAGTTTTGTCTACAGTTAAACAGAATCTCGATATTTAGACCATAACCACTGCTGGATGCTCAACAGAGGAGAGTGTGTTCAGCTTACATGAACTGAATTACTGATACGATGCTGTGTTACATTGACAAAAACTCTGACGAAAATTCTTCTTCAACAACCTTTCTTCATGACTTAAACGAGATGATGACGAGCAAAAAATAGATCAAGATAATAAAACCTAAGACAAAATCTATATTTCATGTTCATTGACAAGACGTAATGAAAATTTTAGTGGTGGTGTGCCAGACTTTGAAAGCCAAAAGTGGCCATGCTCGTAATTATCTTTAAATGACGCATGAGTGACAGGTCTGGTAAATTCTAGGATGTTTTGCTAGCCCGCGGAAACAGTCAGAGCGGAGCAGCGTCAGCAGTTGGTGCGGGTTGTGAGCTGTAATTCAGTAGTAAATAATCAGCCATGTGTGTCTGACGGTGGATGGTGGAGCTGCTGAATGGATTTGTGGAGTTTGTGAGTGTTTTTGCAGGCTAGCAAAACCTTCTGGCACAGACTATTTACTGGAGTTTACCGGCATTAAAAGATAATTACAAGCATGGCTGTTCTCGCCTTTCAATGTCTGATAGTCCACCACTAACATATTTGTCACGCCTTGTCTTGTCGACGAAAATGAAATATATACTTGCAGGAGAATGAGCTCTGTGCCTGGGAGTCTAATACACACACACAGACAGGGCTAACTGTTAGCATCACACTGCTAACATCACCCAACAGTTATTAAGTCAAGCTGTTTCAGTGTCACTGTGAGATTGTTGGGACAGTTGAACAGTTCAGTGTTAGCTGCTGCTGTGTTAGCTCATGCTAATCGGGCAGAAAGAGCTAGACAGAGAGCAGCTCACTGAGGTGGTCCTGAAGTGCTGCTTTGAACAGCAGCAACAGCTGATTGTTGGCGATCAACTGTTGCCATTGCAAAAAATGCCCATATTACAACATGCATCTCTCTCTCTTTCTTTTTTTTTTTTTTTCTTCTGTGAAATCAGATATTTCAGGCTGCAAACTATGAAATCATGGAGGGACTGGCTGTCTCATGTCACAATGCCAGACAAGTCTGTAAACTCAAACTGGGAAGATTCAAAGGTCTGGACCTAAGCAAGCTCTCCTATAGCATCAGGACATACCTTACAGTTTTTGCTCCCCCTTTGCTAATGCTCTCAGAATTACTAATAGTTTCATGCTCTGGAGTGTGGCGATCACTGTGGCGTTTAACAGATGCAGGCACGACTCCAGTTTTTTGCTTTATTGGATTTTAGACAAACTAAGGGCCAATCTGTAAATATTTTGCTGTACATATTTTAAACTCCACATTATCATATTTGTTTATCCTGTAAGAGCAGAAGCTTCATTAAATGTAAACACTGAAACAAGATGATATTTTGTTTGCATCCTCAGGAGAGAAGGTAGCAGTCCGGGGTGAAGCGTTTCTACGATCTGCCGCCGACTGACAGGCTGCAGTCTGAGCGGATGAGTCAAAAATAGTTTGATAGATTTCAACCATCTGCTGCTGATATACAAATTACACCTGCTGGTGCAGGTGGGTCAGGTGCTATTTGCAGAAATTTCTAAGTGTTTGTTTTGTGCTGCATGGAGAGCCAGATGGGGGGAGGTTACTGTAGGAGAACTCAGATAGTCAGTGGTGAGCTGTCAGTCACAGGAACATGCGTTAAAGCTGAAATCTGTCAGATTTTTCATGAATAAGTGGATATTTCTGCCCATCTGTATGGTGAAGCATGTTGGGTAGTTGGACATCCTCTATACGCTGCTGTCCTGGCTGACAGTGCCAAGATATACACACGAAACAACTTGACAAATGCCTCACGAGAAGGGGACCATGCCATTGCCCTGACCATACATTACTCCAAATAGGGTTCATACAGCTTAAGGCAAATTAGATTTAAGACTTTTTAATGCCATTTGGAATGAAGTTTAAGACAAATTTTACAATAACAAAAAATTAAGGGGAAAAAACATGAACCTACATCAGTTACTTAAGGTTTGGGACAGTTTTCCCAAATGTTTATTGTAACACAAAACATGACTTTTTTGTCTTGTTCTAAAGACAAGTGTTTGTGTGCACACTAAGCTATGCTTTCTGGACTCCAACAACAAACTCATCCAGCACACTCTCACTAATGCCTCACAATGAGATTTCTCCTTTTAGTCACTTGGTCTCACTAACAGACAGATCAGATCAAGTAAAAGGTACGGAAATCTATTGTAGGTCTTTACAACAATTCACAGAAAGAACATCAAAACCCTTCGCGAAGGGGATTTTAAAAACAGTAACACAGATAGTGGAAGGAGGGGAGAATGCAGGCCAATGTAATCAGCCAGTAGCAGGTATATAGCGATGGTCCACCCTTGGTGAGTCAGACTAGACAAATTGATGGTAAACAATTGCCCACAGGGATTACATTGCCACCTGTTCTGTGACTGCAGCAATCTCTCTAAATGCTGGACCAATTTAAAATACCAAAGTTTCTATTTAACCTCAAATCCATCAACATATCCTCATAGAACAGTTTGTATGATATCCTACAGATTAGGAAAATTAGAGGTTAGGTTTAAGCAAATTACTGAGAATAGATTTAGGAAAAGAAACATGGTGAGGACATACCAAGTTCACTCAAAGTCCACACGGTACCAAACATGCATCTCCAGGGGAAAGTCTGGGTTTTTGTGACCCGACCACCACCCAAGAGCGCTTGGGACGGTTTCCCTGTTTACTCTGCCTTCCAAAGTATGTGATGTACATGGGATATGTGCAGCTTTGAGTGCACTAGTTTTCGTAGGAAAATGTACGGACAGTTTCGGACAGAACAGACCACTGAGAGAAAAAAACATGCAAAAATACCTCTACTGTTATTGTATTTATCCTCTAGAAATTATACACTTGATTTGACCTTAAAGCAGCGAGACTGTATGCACAGTGACGACTACACATACGTCTATTCACATTGCAATATTCCCTGGACTGCCTTTGTTTCCTCCTGTCAACCTCCAGACACATTTGTTACAGGTTTTATGCCTTGTTTAGGTGCTTTTGTACTGCAGTGCAGCTCTTTGTTAGATGATCAGTCCCTGCAGGACCTTGCAGTTGTGCCTTAGAAAGAGTCCATGTGCAGAGCCTTTTGGTGTTTATTTTGTGATAAACTGTAGTCATATGTGGAGACGTTCCAGGGACACAAAGTCCGTGTTTGTAGAGATTGAGGCTTTTACTTGAAGTTGGCTCATGAAAGGTGGTTTTGAATTGGATTATTTTTCTGAAAACTGAAAACTCAGACTGAAATGATGGTTAAAACTGGCACTCAATTTTTCAGTTTGATAAGTTTTTGCAGAAAAAAATGTGCGTATTTGGAAAAAAAACTGCAAATCTGTCAGAATTGGTTCCTTTGCTGATTCCTGGAAGGACAGACTAGTTGTGACTTCTCACCACCTCCTCTCATCAGCTCCTTTAATTCGAAACTGCGACCTACCATTATGTCCCTCTGCCTCCCGCCCTCCACCACCTCCCATTATCTCATCTCAGAACACATCATCTCCCCGCCTCTTCCATCACAACCTCCATACATCCCACCTACATTTATCTCCACCCAAGTCTTATGTCATCCCATCTCCCAAGACCCTCTCCTGCCCTCCACCTCCTCCCATCACCTCCTCCCACCTCAGCTTCTCACATCACACAACCCCTGTGTCTCCTTTCATCACCTCCTCTAATATTCTATCACCTCCCACCACCACCTGTGAGGTTCCCCTTGTTGCTTCCTCCAGGCATAAAAAATAAAGCCAATGCTTAAGTACCAAAAACTGCAGCTCCTTTAACATCCACTTGAGGCTGACTCCAAGAGCGAGTCAATGCCCATAGACTTCCATGTTAAAATGCTTAGACCTGGTATTAACATGCATTTTGGTTGATCCAATCACAAGAAGTCAGTGCTAAATACAACTCTGAACGACCAACAAGATGCATTGTGATCTGATCACTCAACCACTTGCTGAGGAGGTCTGGGACACATTTAATCACTTTGTAGTATGAACACTAATACATCGTGATGCATCCATGACAAGGATTATGTCATCAGCGCAGGACGTGGTGGTTGTTCTGGAAACAATGTGCTAAAAGCTCTATAACTTAACAATTTTATGTTGAGTTGCATGACCATCCATCATTTTGGCCCTAAGGAAGGAGAAGTGTTGCATTCTGCTGACAAGCATACCTAACTGCTAACGTGACCATCAAGCATGCGACAGAGCAGCCAGCAACAAAATCTGGACAGAAGTGATCAGTTGGAGACGCATGATAAGCACAGATGTGAACAGCAACGTGTCTTGGCTCTCCACTTGTGTTCAGATCACCAAAACTCGTGTTTATACCAGGTAACATTCTCGTATAGTAGGATAAAGAACCAGAGAGTCTGCATTAGGTCGATGGGTCAAACAAACTCCAGACTTTCACCCGCAAAGCCCACTGTTTGTTTCCCGTGTGAAACCAAAAGTAATTTGCATTATGTTTATAACAACACAGCGTGCTATGTTAGTGATGAACGTCACCTGACATCACATTATGTTAGTAACAGCTGTATGTAATTTAAGCCAAACCATAATGAGGTTTTTTTTTTCTAAACCTAACCACATGCTTTTGTTGCCTAAACTTGAGGAAGTAAACCTAGGAACAAAGTGTTTTATCTGCTTTTTAAATGTACTTAAAAAAAAACTGTCTGTATCAAACGAGCAGAAACTGTACATTTCCAATGAAACTGCAAGTTTATTTTGAAAAGACACAATGCAAGTAATGAGCGTAACTTAACACACCATCCCTGAACGTCCAAAACTGACGCAGGAGGATATCTAGTGCACTATATTTTGACCTTTAGGTCCATGTAGGTACATGATAGTAGCGGTATATGATAAGTTTGAATTAGTACATGTTGGAGTAACGAACACATTCTTATCCCAAGTCGTCTAATTTCACTACTTAGTTCGTGGACTTTCACATCTACATATTTTGCACTAGGTATCCTCCTGCGTTTGCTGTTGATGTTCCAGGATGCTGCAACCAATGCTGGGACATCAACAAAAGCAGGTGGTTAGGTTTAGAGAAACACTACTTCATTTATACGGTAAATGAACACCAGGCTCCCAAATGAAGGTCTGGGTTTTTTTTTTTTGATCCATCCACCAACTGCCCTGCAGGGACATTTCAACTCCTTATATTACGCGATTTCAGGCAGCCTTTTAAACTAACACTTCGGCTTGTTCGGCTGTGTTACAAACTGAAGTCACCCAGCAGCATATCTTACCGCCTGAAAAAGTGGCATTTGGTGTCAGTGCCTGACACCAACAAAGCGGCAGGATTTGACGACTTCATAATGAGAACAGGCTGTTACTCAGGCTGTCTGCAGGGTGTCACTATAGTCTATGAGTCAGATCCACCCCTCACTACTCCAGAGCTACACCTTTTTGTCCAAATATGGTCACCTTTGGCTTCAAAAAGCCAAGATGGCAACGGCCGAAATGCCGAAGTCAAGGCTTCAAAAAATCAATCAACAAATGGGTGACGCCACAGTGGCTATGTCTACACATGAAGGAAGATGGTTGGGGCTAGGTATTGAAATCAAATGTTTGGGGTCAGGACAGCCCATTGGTCAGAGGATAGAACGTGAAACAATCATGTTTCAGGTATGGATCGGGTAGTGACACTATCACCTGACCACATCCGTTTACCTCCAGTCACCTCCCACAGCTTCTTTCTTACCCAAACTTCCTCCATCTCATCCCACCTACCATCATTGTAACTTCTCCATCTGTCCTCCACCTATAGATTCTGACTTGTTTACACCTTTGCATTATTAGCTTTGTGCTCAGTTAATAGTTTTGGTTTAAATGCCTTTTCCCAACCCACAGATTTACATCCACGCATGCAGCAGTCGTCACTCTGCACGTGTGCAGTATTTACAGTATCCAGGTGTTATTTCCTCCCACCTTTGTGCTGCTGCTGCATATCGAAGGCAATTACTGTAGGCCTATATGTGGAGGTGAGACGTGTCAGCTGTGGGCGGAGCAGTGGGCGGGTTCTATTAAGACAGAGGAGGCATGAATCCATCTGTCAGATAGACCCCGAACGTCTCTTTTAATAGCTCCATCATCAGACGCTGCCAGCAGCTCTAATTGGCAGGACGTGGGAGTTGATGGTATTAAAATGGCTGCCGTGCTGTTCACCTCCATGACTGCAGCCTGTCAGTTACATGGGAGGCTAAGTGAACATGGACGGGAGAGGCAGAGAGAGTGGGAGGGAGAGAGAGAAGAGCTGGGTTGAAGAGGTGTAGAGTTGGACACAGAGAGCTTTATTTTCTCTGTTTATTGGATTCACATCTTTTCTATTATTGCTCTTAACAAGAGTGGGATTTAAAATATAATATAGCACTGCCAATGCACCAGTGGAACCAATCTGGCACCAATAAGAGCAGCAATTAATCATTATGTTTGTTAATCATTTAGTTAAGTGTTTAGTATTTAGTATTTTCTTCATCTCAAGTTTCCCCAGGGTCCCAATTGATTTTAAAACGACCAACAGGTTCAATTTGTTCAATTCACAGAAGATCGAACCAACTGATGTCAACATTTTCTAATTGATAAATGTGATCATTTTTCATTTTCCTCACAAAGAAGCTGCTGCTTGATGCTTAGTGACGCACTGGCTTGCAGAGTTAGTTTCAAAGCGACCATGGCTGGCAAGCTAACTGGTAAAATGCTAACAGTAACATGCTGGGGTTTGCCAGCCACATTAGCCTGCCAATATAGCTGGGATGCTAACTGCCAGTTAGCAAGAGGTTAACACTGTTTATTTAAGCGATGTATCTGTATCTGTACAGTTTATGCCTGTGTGATGACTGACTGACAGCAGAGCGTGCTGCTTCATATGTGTCGAGTGGTGTATTCTCCAGCAGAGCAGATGATATAAATGTTGGTGGTGAAACACAGCTAATCGCTATGAACAGATATCTGCATGTGTATGGAGAATCTGTATGTGCCTGGACAAGATTTTGGTATTGCAAGTGTTTTTTGTTTATAGTCCAAGTAATCCTGACCAATCACGTTTTAACGGCAGGTAAACAGTCCGTGTGGAGAGGTAGACACATTGACCGAAATTCAATCTCAGAATTATCTTAATCTTAATTTTTTTTGTTTTTTTCTTTTAAATATATCTGCGTTCACATGTGTGTTCACCAGTGTAATGAAGAGGGAGTCTTGGCTCAGATATCTGCTGGTTACACTGGATCAGCCTGAATTATCGGCCCTCTCTGTCAGGGGCTTATCACCATCAGAAGATATCCAATGGGTTCAGCTACTGATACACAGCTAACACGATAGCTTCAGTCTGTTATCATTCCCAGGTCAACAAATACCAATGCTTTGTCACATCCCTTGGCATCTAATACCAAAGCTGAAGGCACCCTTTAGCATCTACGAGACACACCAGGCTTTTAACTGACTCCAATGTAAACCCATCTGCAGCAATATTTCACACTCAAAGCACCTGATATAGTGTAAAGCCCAGTACAGACCAAAGGTTCACGACAAGACAAAACCATTTTAGAACATTACAGAGAAACCAGTAACGTCATGGTAGCTACATCCATTATTTATACAGTCTATGATGCCCTGAAACAGCTTTACCAAAGCTTTGCCTACACTCCAGCTTCCTCCCACAGTCCAAAGACATGCAGGTTAATTGGTGACTCTAAATTGTCCGTAGGTGTGAATGTGAG
>JAPZEB010000026.1:32713254-32723688 GCA_029783705.1 Chaetodon striatus
GAAAAGCCACACCGATGCTGACTCGTGTTTTGACTCTTTCGGCATCCGCCCTTTTTTTTTTTAGCAGTAGCTCTCTCGTATACCCATTTCCTTTTTCGATTAGAATTAACGGCTGGTGCCTTCTCTGCCATCTTACATGATTGGTTCACAGAGCTTCACATTCAACATTCAGCTAGCTGGCTAGCTAGCTAGCTTATGTTATCCGTGTACTAGCTGAGAGTGCAGTCAACTTGACATTGCCGGAGGCTTGGGTCATGCACATTAACTGTGCACGAAACAGTACGCGCAGAGGGGGTGGGGGAGGGGTAGTTGACAGTCTGATTGACCTATCACCGTCCATTTGTTGTATGCGGAGTGGTCAGGATGATTGGCTCGAGCTTTTAGAGCCCTACCTGTTCCACAGGTGACTGACATTTGGATTTCAAGTAGTTTTGCTAAAGTGGCCTCAGAGAAGAATTCCATACCATGCGTTTGACATGTTGCAGTGGCCTCTTTATAATTATTCCATAGTTTAACTTTGCAGCATTGGCAGTAAAAGCAAACAAACCTGTTCAACCCTATTAAATACTTTATTTTCCTCCAAGGCTTTTCCTGTTTTTGATTTGAAATCCATAGGTAGTCTTGCTAGAGAGACTCAAGATGAGCTACTGCTATTGAGATTTGGACACATTTAGCCATATGTTCTTATTTGGTGTATAGGCTACACATTTTTCAAGATAACCATTATTAATTTCCTGTTTTTTTTGTTGTTGTTGTTAAAACCACAGGAGTCATGGATGGAGGGGGACGAAAGAGCTGCATATGGCTCTGTAGCCGTAGGTTGCCAACCCCTGGTCTACATTAGAATGCTAAAACAACTCCAAACGCTCACATGTTGCGTTCACACAGATGGCATTGTTGCTGCTTCAGAGTTGCCTGCTGCTGTAACCACTGTATTTCCACACCTGAAAGCTGGTTCTACACATATATATGATGTCCTACAAGCTACTGCATTGTCAACAACATGGTCCTGCAAATATTTCATAATAAAAAGCGTCATGTTAACATATAAGGGGATTCCATCCACAGAGATGTTGTCAGGGGACTTTTATTTTGAAACGGAAGTGTTGAGTCAAAAATAAATACTAGTTTCTTCAAGTCTGTGACAGATATAAACACTGAAACTGTAGCAAAAGATGGTGTAAGATAAATATGTGTATCAGAACATAATTTCACTGCCTATTTGTTGCCGAAAAATAGGCGAGTCACAAGACTGCTCTAGATGTTCCGCAGCTGAGCAGCAGCCGAGCCCTCCTGTGATTCAGCCATTAGTTGTCCAGCTGTGAAGTGTTCAGGCTAACGTTACCTTTTTCAAAACCCCCACTGGAGATCTCATCACTGCTGATTCCCGTTCAATTTGAGGATGAAGAAGCCGACTTAAACATACAAAAGGTGCTTTGGATGTGTAAAACTTTTCCTTCCACTCCTCGTCAACAACAATCAGACAGTTCCACTGGTCCTGATCCAAAACCATCGGTTCTAGTGGACTTCAAATGCCAGACGCTGAGATTGAGCAAAAACGATGGGTACAGCAGATGTCTCCGTTCATTCTGTGAAGTGGTGAGTTTGTGTGATGTCATCATCAGACCAAGCAATGCTAACATGACGTTAGCACACCTGTAGTTCACCATTGTTGTTATTGTTTCCAGCCTTCGCTCATTAGGCAAATCATCAATAGGCATGCGCAATTTGAGAAGATTACATAATCGTCTTCCAAGCTCTCCATTTTACACGTCCACACAGATAAACTGTAAACAGAGTTTTAATAAGTCTTCACCTTTGCGGGTGTTTAAAAAAATATCTGTTGTAGGGACCGAGAACTCTTCTTGCATGTGGACGAGAGGCTCAAATGTAGAGGAGAATATACACTGACAAAAATATCTGGATATTTATAGACAGGACCTGAATCTTACTCCCAACTAAAGTTGAAGTTGTTAATAGCAGTCCTAAGAGCTCGAGGCACTGCATGTTACTCCACTATTATAACCTCAACACAGGAAAGTTGCTGCTGATTAACTTCCTGTTAGGTTTTTCAGTGTTGTTACAGACGAGGCTTCTCTTCACTAGAACATTACACAGTGTTCAGTATTTAGATGGAGACACTAATAAAATGTAACATTAAAGAGCCTTTCAGAAGAACTGTATAGTTTAATCTGAATTAGTTCCCACATACGGTAAGTGCCTGCTACATGCCGCTCACATTGTGCTCCTCTCTGATGTCGAGCGCGTTGATTGGTCGAACAACAAAGACGCTGATGAGCTGTTTTAGTCTGTGTTCCAAGGACGAATGCAGGCACGTCTGTTTTCAGGAAAAAAAGACATAAAGACATTCTGAAGTTTCGAGAGCTTTCTTCTGTAGAGGTAAGTAGATTTTAAAAGGCGGAGTGACCTCTAACCTCCAACTGTGGAGAGAAATGCAGCGTTATTCTGAAGACACACGTCTGATATAAATACTGTGTGTGTGGAGGATGTTTCAGTTCTCATTAATGAGTCTTCATCCAGATTCTATTGATCACTGTGCTGTTCGATAAGAGGTCTCTGATTAGCTTTATGTTTGGATAATATTACAATTGATTATTTTGACATTTGCTTTATTGATTAGACTCTGTGTGGGGAATATTGATTACCCTGGGTCCTTATCAATGAGACACTCAGTTTGTTTCCTGTCACCATCAGTTAAGGTCAAGCTCTAGACTTCATTTGACTTTTACTTCATTTAAGACACAAACTGTAGCCTCCATCTGATGGACTTACGTTACTGGTACACCCACATTAAAAACAACAACAACAAAACTAACACTGCAAGCAGCGATGAGCAGGCCCTTGCACCTTTGTGCACTTTCCGAGTACAAGTATGTAAAATTTCTAAAAATAAAACCATGTGCATTATGCTACAATGTCAATGACACTAGCAGCAACACCGCTCTGCGACAATTCCCGATCTTCACAATAAAGCATAGTCAAGGTTCTCTGAGTTTTTCAGAACTTATCTGAGGTGGATCTGAAAAAACCATTTTCACTGTATATTTTAGCTGAAACTGCACGCGTCAGGCAGAAGAAGGTAGCAGCACCAACCTGTTAACACAGGCCCTAACAAAACAGAGTTTCCATGATGCACACGTGGTGCTCACACAGGCAGCGTGGCCCAGGCTTAACTATATATTGGCATGTAGATGTCTTCAGGCCAGGACTCTTATTAAATCGATCAGATTAAATATGTAGGAGGAGTTTGTTAAAGTGTGCCCCTCAAAAATGCCCAAACAATATGCTAAAATTGTACAAAAAAATTCAAAATGGCGGACTCCCTGTTGGTTCTAAGGTATGGCTCCAAGAGATGTTCTTATTATGTCTTGGGATGTTACATGTGTCTCCCAATTTTGATACATCTGGGTGAAATGTACTGTGGGGGTGACTTCATTGAAGGGTTGTAGGGAGCCATTTTGTGACACTCAAACATTAGGCATGTTAAAAATATTTAAAAATTACACCACTTTTAATGTGTGTGCAAAGTTTTGTGAGTTTTCGAGCACCTTTAGCCCCTTAAAAATGTTTTTCATTGGGCGAAATAATTACTTCTCCAGTTTTAATTGAGTCCTTGCACCGCTTGGTGCTTGGGCCTTAAAAAAATGCACATTTTGTTGCAGTTGCATTGTGACACAGCGATACAGAAAGTTTGGGCTTCATGTGCAGAGCTCGTCTGATATCTGTGAACCAAACAGTATTTTTATGATATGTTAGATATTTTCATATTATTGACCTGGTCAGTGATTAATTCTCACCCAGCACTAATTACAGCTGTGATGACCAACGACCTGTTGATCCTTTCATCATTTCAATCCGGTCCAGACAGACAGTTTGCATTTTAAAAGACATGGGTGTTTGATTTCTGTGTGACAGTGAAGAGTAAAGCAGTAGTAAAGTTTTTACCAGTCTAATAGATGCTTTTTAACATCTACAGTCTGTAAACTCATGATGAGGACAAAGAACAGAGTAGAAAAAGAGATTATCAGATTGTATCATTATTTTGTCTTGTTTCTGTTTGGAGGCTGATCATGCTCTCAAATTTGTAGGTACAGTTTCTATCATTTTTAGGGAAGTAAACAGGACATATAAAGTTGCCATGAATCCACAGAGTGATGCTGTGTGTTACAACTTGATCCCTGTTTTTATTTAATCCTACATTTATTTACATTTAGGCATCATTAATGAGAATACTGATTTAACTATAAGCAGTTTCATCACTGTATTACTTTGATACTGAAGAAAACTGTCCAATGCTGGGAGTCATAAATAACATAAATCTCAACCAAAATTCAGTTTAAACATTCTGTCCGCTGTGATTGGTCAGGAGGCAGACAGGGGGCGGAGTCAGACGACTTAATCTGTCTCTCCGTTCTTCATATTTACCGTCCAAATCATTAAACTAATGCTGTTTATCCAGGAGAGATTAAGACGCTCTGCAATCTCCCTGCACAAACACTGTGTGTGTGTGTGTGTGTGTGTGTGTGTGTGATACCTGAGTGTGTTTGTCTTTCAGATAGAGAGGATCTGTCTCTTTGTGTCCACAGGATGAAAACTCCTACATTTAATGACTTTGGAATATTTCAGTCAAACAGCAGGATCAAAGTTTCACTCCTCAAACTTTATGGATTTTTTTTCCTATCTGAATCATAACGGAGTCTTTTACAGATTTCCACGTGTCCTTATCGAAAAACAGCACAAAAATTAAGCTGCAGGAACTCAGAACTTGCAGATCCTCTGTTACAGTTAACATCAAGTCTGATTCCTTCTCCTTTATTTGTTTTATTCATGTCCTTTTCTTGACATTCTCTCTTACACCTCTGCTTTCTCTATGAAGTTAATTATCTTGGTTCATTTATTTTGTTTAATCAGCACGTTTCCAGGTGCTGGCGAGTACTATTGCATATGTAAATAAAGTATTATAAAACCTTTCTTTCATTAGTCCTGCTCCAGCAGTGTGTGTGTGTGTTCTACTCTTGTCCATTGACAAGTGTGTCTCTGCTCTTGCCTGCACCCATGGACAGAGGCGTTGATGATGTATGTAGGCTCCAGCATATGACAGTCAGTTATGGGTTATGGCTGGCGGGGTTTAATGTAATTACATATGTATTTATTGCTAACCTAACCTGCATGAATGCAAATTTTTATCACATTGTGTCCTGTTTTCTGGTAAAAAAAAAAACACTCCAGAAATGGTTTCTGTTACTTCTGTAATTATCTTGATAGAATGGGCGGAGCATTTGCTGAAGTTGACCTCCACCGATACGTAAAGGGGGCTGGTACACCCATGCAACCCAGTCTACAGAGTAAATGTTGGCATTGAACATCTCTGTAATTAACTTGTGGTTGGGTGTATTCACACAAACCACTCATTTACTGTTAGGAGAAGATCATGTTTGGGCTTAAAACACTATCCACTGGAGACACAACGGCTGGTCGTTTGGTGACTAAAAAGCTGCTGGAAACACAGTGATGTCACAGCAAAAAACAACCACTTTTGTCGTTTGTTTGTAGGACTTGAACCTTGACAGGCATCTTGATTACGTGTCACACCAACCCCTCTCACAAACAGAATCTGTGACAAAGGACAAACCTGGTGGAGGCCACTGAGAACTTTTTTGACTTAACGCCAAGTACACAGACACAGGTCTCACTGCGGTTACACAAGGACCACATGGCTCGTAGCAACAACCCCTGTACCACCTATTCCCACAGGACTCTCTGGGGGACGCGGTCGAATGCCTTCTCCAAGTCCACAGAACACATGACTGGCTGGGCAAACTTCCAAGACCCATGGGAGTTTGCCATAGTGTCATATAATGTGCTGTACTACTGAAAATATTTACAATGTTAGCACTAAAGCTATGCTAGCAGTATGCTAAGACACACTAAGAATATCTAACATCAAGCAACTGTACAGGGAAACTAGCGTTATCACTAATTCAGCAGCAAACTAAGACAAACACTGAATGTCTCAGCTCACCTCCGGCACACAATATTTTCAGTTTAACAGGTAAAATAAAGTTTGGGTAGGCTGAGGAGAAAACGCTCTGGTGTCAGCATTGACCGAAGGAATTATCCTGGACAACCTGGACATTATGAAGTAGACCAGGAGCCGTACCACCGAATTGGCGCTGGACACTCAAACCTGGAGTAAAACACAGATCCTCACAGAAACCAGAGTTCTCACCCTTGTAAAACATTTCTGATGCCACACACAAAAAAATATACAATATTAATACCACCGGCTGTAACTTTGTGTTTCTTCGTGTGTTACCGTCAGAGGAAGTTTGAAACACAGCCACGGAGAAATAAAACACAGACCCAGTTGTATGAATATTACTCCAGAGCGCCAACAGTGGTCAAAAACTCTAAAGGTTACCTGAAGGCACAACACTGAAGCCAGTGAGCCTCGTTGACCCTGACAGTATCTTTAAGTTTCACTGTTAAAAACCTACATTGTCCCGTAAAACGCAGTGAAGAGCTTCAGTTTAAAGTCGTGTCCTGTCTCGTTCTACCTGAGAGTCTTCAACAGTCCAGCTGTGACTCGGCGCTGTGACCCCATTAATCAGCACATGCAGCTTTAGGTTGATGTTTAATTGAGTACTGATTCTTAATTGATTTTTATAAAACCCTTCTTACTGATAGACTTTTCACTCAGTTAATTAATGAGCCATCAGAGAGTGTGTGTGTGTGTATGTGTGTGTGTGACTCCTGTTGCATCAGAAACTTGTGCTGTTTCAGAGTTTGTGTCTGCAGCTCCTCTGCAGTCAGACTGTTTGAGGAGTGAATATTCATTAAAGCGTCAGTGGAGAACGGGCGAAGACCCGCTGATACTCGCCTTAAATCAGCTGCTGTCTGCTTTACAAATTGCCGGCCTTCCTCCGCACGTAATTGGCCAGTTTCAATTAGCGGCTGTCAGAAGAGACGACTCTGCGGCCGCAGTTTTAATGATCAAAATATGTTACTGCGGCGTCACGCCACAGTAATGCTGTTTGCTCACTACTGTCACCTCCTCAAGAAAGCAATTATACAGGGCAGAAGTGTGTGTGTAGGAGTGTGTATGTGTGTGTGTTGGCTTCATAAATCCATTCAGAGCCACGTAAAGTGCTAAAATGTAAAATAAACTGTACCTCTGATCATAATACATTTGAAAGCTGCAGTAAATGGCTTTTGACCACTGGGGAGCTGAAAAACTGACCAATATTCACTCTCCTTTAGCTCTGGTTTGGTCTCCACCAACCCCTGAAAATAATATTTTGGTGCTTCTCAAAGTCAGGGAAGCTTCCTTGGTGTGACGGGTCCTTCCAAGTCAGATCCTACAGAGGCTAAGCGAGACTCCTTCCTAGCATTCGGTGAACACATATTGGAACTAACAAGTGCCTAAGTGCATGTCATTGATTCTGGCAAATTGTGCATGAAGAATTGTGGATGCTTGTGCCCGCTTAGGATACACACATGCATCCTTTAAAACTGTCCTAAGGAAAGGCTGGATCCTTGGTAGAATTCAAAGGATCCTTAGCATTTGAACAGTCATCGGCGTAGCGTCCTTGAAATTCAGATGTTTAAGGATCCTTCCTTGACTTTGAGAAGCACCATCTGTTTCTGAAGTGCAGAAGTGCTCCACTATGTTTACCAGCTGGTCTAATACCCATGAAATAGGAAGGTGGGTGCTGAGGCGCTGCAGCACCCCCTATTGATACTCCATGGAACAACACGGTCTGTAAATAGTTGGCTGTTTTACCGTAACTCATGGGCTATCTGAGCATTTGTTAATTAATTTTGAACAGTGCCTGTCAGAAAATATATACAGAAATGATGCTTAAGAAGAGAAAATTTAATTTCTCGGATGTGACGTGACATCATCCTGTCAGGTCAAAGTGCAAGGCCCGGGGTCGGTTCATGGGGCAGCTAACATAAAAAATCAGGGAGAGATTTGCAGTGGTGGGAGCTAACCAATAGCGTGGACAGGCCTAACAGACCAGGCCTATAAAAGACTAGAAAATTGCTATTACAGTTTTGGAGCTGCTTTTTAGATCCATAAAATATCTTGGATGCGAGGGACGTCCACTGTGGAGGTATATCCATCAGGATGGAATTTTATAGCAGTGAATTATGAAGCGAAGGATGAGCGGACGTAATGTTATGATTTACCCACGCTGGCCAGATGGCTGGATGGCACCTGTTGCGGCAGTATGATGTGCGAATGGGTGGTGTCGCTGCGATATGATGATGCACCACAGGACGCAGTCAGTTTGAAACATTGCCAGTCACAACGTAATAAAAGGAGCACAAAAGTCTCTTTAGGGTGAGCAGGAGCGGTGGTGAATGGGTCCAACAAATCCCAGACGTTACCCAGGAACCTGGTGTTTGCTTCCCTTATGAATGTAAAGCCAAACCATGAGATACTTTTGCTGCCAAAGCCGAACCATGTGCTTTGGATGACATCCTGGCACAGAACATGAAGAGCAGACGAAGGAGGACACCCAGTGCATAATCTGTAGACGTTAAAATCCATTGATAAAGCGATGATATGTGACAACTTGGGATTTGAATGTGTTGGATGTCTTCAGCCTGATGAGTGACAGAGAGATGACTGGAAACGTCTGTGTCTGCATCCTAATCGAATCTTTGTAAATCAAATATTTACTCAGGTTTGTAGTGCCTTTAAAGACATTTCTTTGGAAATCAACAGAATAACCAAAATAACAATCAGCGTTCTGTGTAAAATGTACCAAATAACATTGTTCCAGGAAATGATTATTATATTAACAGACTCACAAAAGACTATTTTGTTAGTATTGAATCATTACAGCCTCCATGAGTCTCCGCTGTACGCCTGCTGTCAAACCTCAAAGGAGCTTTTGTTAAAATCAAGTTTTATCATCCAGTGTAATAAAAAGACACTTATCTTTAAACATGGACAGAATAACTCATTGTCATGTTCAGGCTTGTCAGAAGGTAGAATAAGCTCAGCGCAGGGCCTCAGTGCCTTGCTCACTGACACTTCAGTGCTTCCTGTGATGTGTGACAGCGTCTGCAGCAGGTGTTCCAACCATCGTCTTACCCATTACAGGACGGCCAACTCTTCAGCCACAAAACTCTCAGCATCCAAAGCGCCGTCTCTTCCTCTTTTGTGTTTTCATTTCGGGGCTGAAAGGAAGTTGTTGAAAGGCTCAGCTCCTCGCTCTAATCCCTGATAGCAGGTTTGTTTTCGTCCCTCGTCGCGAGTTTGTCTCCGTCTCTTTCTCCTGGCACACGTTAGCTGTGTACATCGTTTGTTAGCGGCTGACTTAAATTCTATCTCTCCGTCCCAGGTGGCTTTGATCCGCCGCACACGCTCCCTCATCTTCCCTCTTCTCTTCTCGCTCTTATTTATTTTTTGTCGCTTTTTTTCCTCCACCTCGTGTTGAAAGTTGCCAAACTCCTGTCCTGCACGGCTTTAAAAGGGAGATGAGAAGGTGACAGGCAGCCGGGCATGAAAAGAGAGGAAATGAAAGCCAGTCCCTCCCACCGTCATAATTCAGTGCTGGAGAGGAGCGCTGCCCAGATTCACATTTAGAGCAGGAGGCAGCAGAGAAGGATCTGCTGATGTGAAGGAGAATCAGCCTCCAGCCGACAGCAGCGGCATCACAATGAGCCAGGAGGTCAAAGGTCACAGGGGACAGCACATAGACAACACAGAGAACAAAAAATGAATGTTGGTGTTTTAGTGTGTAGTTTGTGTTTACAGCAACTGACAGTCCTGCATTGTTCACCTTTAATTACCTCTGTGAACATACTGTATTAGAATATTGTACAACTAATCAGTTTGGTTTATATGGAAATGTAGAATGCAGAAAAATACAAATAAGGTTTATACAGTTTCACGTTCTGAGTTTTTAAATACAGTAAATTTGTATATGGACTTCATTATTATGCATCAAAACACACAGGACACATTTATCTGATGTGAAAACCTACTTGGAAATAAACCTGATTTTGATGGAAGAACAATATTAATTATATATTACATATATATTAAACAAATATATACAATGATAAATGATACACATGTACTATGTGTTGGACATCAAGGTTGACTAAGACGTGTTCTGTACATGGGCGGATTATGAGATAATGGGCACCGATATACAAAGGGCCCCACCACCTCTGCTACAGAGGAAGACGCACAGACTCTGTTGTGAATTTTTTTGTGTGTCTTTTAGCTTATTTTGTGTTTCCATGAAATAAATGTGTCTTGTAGTGTTTTTGTGTCTCTTTGCGGTTGTTGTTTTGTCTCACTGTGGTAATTTGTCTCTCTTTGTAGCCATTTTGTGTCACGATTACATGATTTTCACCCCGATTTTGAGGTCGCAGAGGATCTTGAGAGCC
>JAPZEB010000026.1:32815312-32826773 GCA_029783705.1 Chaetodon striatus
CATCCCTTTATGACCACAGTGTACCCATCTTCTGATGGCTACTTCCTGCAGGATAACGCACCATGTCACAAAGCTCACATCATCTCAAACATGACGATGAGTTCACTGTACTCCAATGGCCTCCACAATCACCAGATCTCAGTCCAACAGAGCACCTTTGGGATGTGGTGGGACGGGAGATTCTCATCATGGATATGCAGCCGACAAATCTGCAGCAACTGTGTGATGTCATCATGTCAATATGGACCAACATCTCTGAGGAATGTCTCCAGCACCTTGTTGAAAACTATGGCACCAAGAATTAAAAAGCAAGGTGTACCTAATAAAGTGGCCAGTGAGTTTGTAATATATATAAAAATGACGCATCTGCACTTCCTCCCACTGGACAAAAATAAAGCCAGAATATCCTGGTGATGTCATCTGGAGCCAGAGTCTTCACAGTACCGATCGTGGTATCGCCCACACACCCGTCCAACCAATCGTGAGCTGGCCATTGATGACGAGCACACTGATTGGCACACACAGCTGTCAGTCACGACACCACACCCCCTTTTACAGCATAGAATAACTAATAAAAAACCAAACTGATCATAAAAACGAACACCTGAACCAACAGCAGCGTGACAGCTTAAATGACTTCTTCGTATTTTATCTCGTATCAGGTCTTAATTAGTCCGTTAAATCAACATTAGACGTCGTCGTCGGTGTCGGTGTCGTTGGTTCGTGGCTGAATTCATGGAGCCTCATTAATTAAAAGGTTTTCATAACCTTTGCACGCAGCTTACAATGTTATTAATGGGTTATTAATGTTAAATGACCCATTAAATTTACACCAAATCCTTTGAATGACCGTTGACGGATTACCCTAATTTTCTTTCTTCTTTTTTTAAGCTTGACGGAGCGACTCAATTATGTTTTATGTCCTCTTAACAAACCTGCAGTAGGTAGTTGGAAATGTTACCGTCCACATTGTGTTTAAGTGTCTGGAGCTTCGGCTCGGAGCTAAAAACAATACAGGACAACAAATGTGGACAAATAACAACAAATAAACAATTAAAAAAAACATATCAGTGACAATAGAAACTGAAATATGAAGAGTTTTTAAATAATAAACCAGGTGTTATTCTATATTTCTACTGACAGTTATCAATGCATAAGAGCTCAGTTATTAATAACATATCACTGTGTCTCGGTGACGTGTTCCTTTATCATCGTGGACGCACCGCTGCCGATACAAATACTAACTAGAGCACCAAATGTGGATTAATCCGCCGCTGAAAATAGTCCCCGACAAACTCACCGTTTCCTCCTGTTTGTCTTAAAAACTACAGCGAGCAGCTGTTTGAGGAAATTACTGATGAAACTGTTTATGCGTTTCTACAAAAGCAGAAAAATCCACAACAGTAACAGTAACAGCTTAAACAAAACCAAAATGAGGATGTTCCTTCATCATGAGCTCAATGACACATTTTACTCGTACAATACTTGTCCTTGAAAATAATAGTTCATCTGTACCACATACTCGTTTCCGTCGAGTATTTGGCTCAACCATATTTCAGATCGATATATACAGTATTATGCAAACAACTCTCCAACAGCCAAATACCACACAGCCAAATACCACACAGTGCAGTAACATAAAGTAATGACGTGATGACAAGACGAAAGCCTTAGCTTCCTGTTGCTGCAAAAAAGAATGCTCTGGATATCATGCTTCTTATTTTATGTCTCAACAGAATAATGCAAAGAACGATCTTCTGCAGCTGCCTACAGGACGGCCATTTTTTATGTGAATAAAACAGGAAAAACTAAATTAGTATGTTACATAAAATGCCTTTTTTCTGAATTCTCTGCATTTTTTTCAGTCTTTATATTTTTAATCTCTGTCTGTTTTTAATTTTAGATTGATATATACAGCATTACGCAAACAATTTTATCCCACAGCTGTTACGGGAATTACGGCCAAATACCATGTTTGCACAGTAGGTAACATAAAGTAGTGACGTGATGACACAGAGGACAGAAGCCTTAGCTTTCTGCTGCTGCTGCTGCTGCTGCAAAAAGAATGTTCTAGCTATTATTGTTCTTATTTTATGTCTCTTTAAACAGAATAATGAAAATAACAAGCTCCCTCGACCGTCCACAGAGCGTCCTTTTTTCAATTCAATTCAATAGAACTTTATTTATCCCGAAGGAAATTCTTGTGCCAGAAAATGCTTCAAATTAGAAAATTACGGTAACAATTAACGTTCATGAAAAGGGGGTAAAGAAGAAAAATAAAATTAGTCTGTTACACAAAATGTTTTTTTTTTTTCAATTCTGTGTATGATTTTTTTTTTTTAATATTTATATTTTCATTTTTTAGGGTCAAATGAGAATCCGAGGAGATAAAATCACACATTACTCACGTCCAGCTGATATCCCATGATGTGGAGTCACAAGTCGCCTCATTCACAAGCTCACAAACCAACAAGGTTAGGAACCAGAGAAGTCAGCTGAGAACACTGTATTTATCTCCATAATAACAATAATAATCGTAATCATAACAATAATAACGACCCCCTTTACGAATTTTAAGGGGGACTGGTATTAATTATGGACAAAGTGAAGTAGAATTCAGTGTCGTTAATGACAGTCTGTGTGCAGCCTGTGTGTCCTTAAAGCTCTCCTGTAATTAATGGAACCATCAAGTGGTTCTGAGCACTGTGTGTGTGTGTGTGTGTGTGTGTGTGTGTGTGTGTGTGTGTGTATGTGTATGAACGCGTGTGTCTTTGTTCTCCGGTCTCGTCTCTTCCTGTTGGACTTCCAGTCTGCTGAGCTGCTTTTCTGATCTGCAGCGAGCGTCTTGACAACCTTTTGCTCATCCGAGGAAAATTCCATTACAGGCTGTTAGGACATGAGTAATGGCAGCTCTCCGGTTAACCGGCTCGGATGGAAGCAGACTAATGCTCGGCCATCAGTTTGCCTTTCTCTCAGACAGATATTTGGCTTGTGTTTGCAGCTCATCTGCTCTGCTTTCTCTTTGCTTCATGCCTGAAGGGGAAGCGAGGAGCGGCCGCTGCATCAAATCCAGCCGTCTTCAAGAGAAACGGTCATCTGTTCAGACTGCCCACCATGTGTGTGTGAACGCTGCTGCAGCCTCTGCAGCCTCTGCAGCTCCGGGTTATTCTGTGAGCTTGGCTTTTTGTTTTACACCTAAAAATATTATATTATTATAAATACTGTTGCAGTTTGCTTCATGCTTTGAGCACATAATAATCTGTAGGTGGGATGGAAGTTGTTGCCTCTCTCCACTGACTTATTATGAAATCGCTTAAATTCACTTCATGTTCATTGTTTCAACACCCATTGGCTTGTTTTGTTAAATAAATTTCTCCAGTACAGCATGTTATTATTAGTATTATTTTATAGTAACAACTGGCCTTAAAAAAGGATCTAGTATCACATATTTCAATCATGTTTCTTCAAGTCTGTACATCTCTGAACCACCTGCAACATGAACAGTGAAAAATAACCTTTGTAACATCCAAATAAAACCGTGATTAACTTCCTTTAACTCATTAAATGTATAATTTAACTGTGCATTTAAAATGTCAGGCTGTTCTCGCAAATTTTGTGTATGTTTTCCTACAAAAACAAAGCACCCAATTTCATACATATACCACGTATTTTGAAAGTCTGCGATCACGTGACCAGTGTGCTGACGGCAGTAAACAAGGCAGCAGTCCGAGCACTTGTAAGGAGGCAGGTTGGGGTGATAGATGGGTCACAAAAACACTTTAAGACTTTCGCCTAAGACTTTCCCCTGGAGTCGCGTGTTCAGATCCATGTGAACTTTGAGTCATTTTAAGGTACGTCCTCACCATGTTTCTTTTCCTAAACCCTAACCACAGTAACTTTTATTACCTAAGGGTAACCTCCATAACTTTACATCAAGGATGTGACGTCATTCATGGGCCACAAATTCATGGGATATCATACGAACCATTCTATGAGAAGACATTAGTTCTCAAACACTGTTCATACAGTTTCCTATGAAAAGTAATGCATCAAAGTTTGGACATATCTCATGTAATCATGAGCCAGTAATTCCTGTGTAACGTGACTCATTTGTCAATGAGAATAAAAAGGGAATAATGTGGTAGGTTGGACTGGTGGACAGGGTTTTCCTCCTTTATTTTAAGGTACATCATCACCATGTTTCTTTTCCCAAGCCCAACCTCCGTAACTTTACGTTAAGTACATAACCTCATTGGTGGGCACTGATTCAAAGGATATCATATTAGTTATCGTATAGGGATATGTTGATATGGTATGCAATGCATGTGTGCATTTACATACATTTAAATATATGTAACAGTGAATACATCTGTCAGGAAAAAATCAAGTTTGATTGAATGTGAAGTCATTTTTCCCATAGGCCACCAAAAAAAGAGACATCTGTGAAATCGCTGACAGGACACCGCATACAAGAAACAAGGACTTTGGACTTTATATTTGTTAAACTTTCCTCAAGCTGAAAAAAGCAGTTTAAAAAATTTGTGACGTCATCACATTGTAAAGTCAACACTGCTGTGCATATTCAGTAGGCTGCATACCAAGAAAGTAAAACCCTGAAGCTAGAAACTTTTCATGGCGTATGCGGCAGGCGAGCAGCTCCACTGGAATGAAGAGGCGTCATCTTGTCATCGGGTATCTAGTTGTTATTAGAAATCGAAGATGAAGACCATAGAAGGTGGTTGAAATCAGTGGTGGAATGTAAATAAATACATGTACTCAAGCACTGTACTTAAACACAGTTTTAAGGTATTTGTACTCAAGTATTTCCATTTTATGTTACTTTATACTTTTATTACGTTTTGGAAGCAAATATTGTACTTTTTATGGCACCAAATTTATTTGATAACTTGGGTTACTTTATTATGAAGGCTTAAAGTCACATATAATTAAGGTCAAGCTGCTCTAAATGACAGGCTGTCCGCTGATCGTGTCCTCGGCTTCTCAGTCAGATCCACCCTCTCGCTCAAATATGATTCCTTCTGGCTCCAAGAATCCAAGATAGCAACAACCGAAATGCTGAACTTGAAGCTTCAAAACAGGAGCCCACAAACGTCATGGTAGCTGAGCCTATTATTTCATACAGTCCGTGATTCAGACTGAATTCAGTGCAAATGTAACGGGTAGCGTGATCGCCACCAAACGTCAGTAATGTGAAGACGTGAGTGGATGCAAGTGGACTGAGATGAAGAAGTGTCCATCTAAACACAGCAGGCCCAGAGTCCCATTTATAAATGTGCAGAGGGTGAGACACAGCGTGGTCAAGAGTTAAGTAAGAGAAACAACAGGAGCAGAGGCTGAGCTGTCAATCAAACAAAACACTTTGCACAAACATGATTCAATTTGCATTTAGTCTGAAGGCCTTTTTTTTTTTTACAACCAGCACAGAGGCTGACCTTCACCAAAATCTCACATTTATCCGAAACACAACTCTTGGATACATGTCTTCTTTGTTTTGTTTTTTTATTATTCATTCAGTTCAGTTCATGAGTTTCATTGTTGAGAACATCAGCCGCCTGCAGGTCTGTGCTGAGTGCTGGAGAGCACTACTTATTATAACAGCACCATTTCACTTCTTAGAGTTTTTATTTTGGAACAGATGAGTTTGGATCAAACAATTTTTATTTTCACATTCACAGATGAGCTCCACTTTGAACTTTGAATAAAAAGACTACATGAGATAGTCCACTAATAACATACAGCGAGCTGTCAGTGCTGCTGTTGTACCTCTGTGAGGCCACAAAGGGAACTACATACGATAACAGCCAACATGTCCCAACAGAACCATCACCGCTTTGTCAGTGCACTGTCATGTCTACGGATGAGCGCTTTTCAAAATACAGATAATATCCTTTTTTTATGAGCACGAGTATCATCGCCATAAAATATCTGTATTTGTGATGACAACACATTCTCACTCCGACCTCATCACTTATCAACATTTGGTCGTGGATTTTCCATGTTGAGATACGACGTCCAAGGTACCCTGGGTGTGTTGGTTGTTGACGTTCTGGGACGCCATGTCAACTTCAGCCAGTTACATGCATTGTCTGTTTTCAAAATACACTTCTGTTTTCACAGGAAATGTACAGTTTGAAGACAGTGTCTTTCAAAATAAAAGCACTGCGTCGGTACAAGACTGTGGATTGATGGTTTTTTCCTTCAACAACAAACACACGTGGTTGGGTTTAGGAAGAAATGACAGGGTTTGGCTTTACAGTCTTACAGGAAGTGTACACCGGCCTCTCAGGTGAAAGTCAGTAGTTGTTGGATCCATCCACCGCCCCTTCCGCCGGCCCTACCGTGCTTCCCCTATGCTGCCGGGTGTCATCAAACAATAATAGCGACTGGTTGCGTATCATGCTGACGTGAAAGGACGGCTTTTTTCGTTGGTGTCTGAAGCCGGAAGTCACTGACCAAGCACTGGTTTTCGACAACTTCAGAGTGAGACCGGGTTGGTTTGACATTCACACAGGAAGCAAACAGTGGGCTCCTGGGTAAAAGTCCTGGGTTTGTTGGACCAATCCATTTTACTCAACATTCACATGGGAAGCAAACAGCGGATTTCCAGCTCCTTATTTTACGTTGTTACTTGCAGTGTTTCAAACTTTTGCCGTGCAGCAGTGTTCCACACTGACACCCTCTGGTTCCTGGCAACATATCATATTGCCACGATAGGTGCCTTTTCTAATATTATGTTGTCACCGGCAGCATTTCAAACTGATGCTACCTGGCGTTGTGTCATATCACTGTAAAAGGTGCCTTTTCTTATATTATGTTGTTACCAGCAGCATTATAAACACACGCTGCCCGGCAGCAAATCAAATTGTGTCAAAAATCTGTCGAAATCTGCCAAACTCACTGACAAAGTGTTGGTATTTGACGAGTTGGGAATGAGAACGGGTTGTAACAGCTGAATCCAAAGTATCCAGACTTCCTACAGATGATTATCTGTAATTCATATGAGCGTCCCTGACATGATGAAGGTTGGTTCACATGTCCTGTAGATGGACGTGCGGATTTAGCCGACATTACATCATGTCAACATGCCGAGCCAGCGGGAAAAGAGCGTAATTGAGGACAATGTCTGCTTCCTCCCGTCTCATTTACATGACTGTTGTTTGTGTTAAAGTGGGATTGACGGGCCCTGAGGTCAACACAAAGAGTCAAAACATAAAAATCACCATAAGTGGGAAGAAGTGGTTGTCAGAGCAGAGAGCTGCTGGAGGAAGAGCTGAAAATCAATCTCTCCCCCTCTCTTTCTGCTTCTGTGTTTGTAGTTTGATTCCTCTGAAACAATTTGATTAAAGTGGCTGGTTGACTTAATTCAGAACGAAAGCTCAGCTACATTTGCTTATCATTCCCTTTGAAGTCCTTTTCCCACCCAACAACGCTCCTTCCTGGAGTCACGGCTGTTTTCATCATCTTTTCATTATTTGAAAGGAGAGAGAAAGCGAGGGGAAAAAACTGCCACTATCTCATTACTTTCACAATTATTTTAGTGGCTGTCAGAAAATAAGGCCTAATCACAATCAAAAAAGAGAAAAATGTTATTGTTTGAACGGATTTTGATCTGGCGGCGCCTCGTCGACGTTCAAACGCCGCCTGAAAGACTTGATTTCTTTTACTGCTGCTTTCAAAGGACTCTTTCATCTGCGTGATTTTTTGACATAATTCACAAGTCAATCTGACTGGTTGCATGGTGCAATGTCAAGGAAGGTAAAGCACATTAGAGGCAGAGAAAAGTCGACATTTACTACAAAAAATATCCATCATGAGGGAGTCGTTTAATCCTGCACTGAGTCATAAAAGCTTCTTTATCCTGAGAAAAACAGCGAAAAGCCGCAGACTGAAAAGACACCGCACTTGTTCAGACGCTTCAAACGCCGATTGATTACCGTGATTCAAGGATTTTATTTAATTGACATAAACATGAAAGTGGAAGAGAGAATGTGCTGCAGAAAATATCTGAACAAACTGACACAGGGACTGAAACAAAGCACAAAGAATACATTTACTGTGAAGAGATGAAATGACGCCGTATTAACACTGCGGACAAATGTAGAATTAGTTTTATATGACAATAAATTTATGATCAAAATCTTTTTCCTCTTCATCTCCTCACCCTCCTCTTTCTTTTACTTAAATGCTCCTATACACAAAATCTGACAATTGCAAGAGGAAAGACAGGAGCTGAAATCTGTTGTTATCCAAAATGGTGGTTCGCGTTGACGACCGTTTCAGTGGACATAAAAACAGCCCTGTGTTAGAACAGTGAGGACTGGTGGAGGCGTGGTACTTCAGGCACAGGTGAGACAATGTTAAAATTAATCAGGAAGTCTGATTTGAGTAAAGACAGGCTGACACTTTACATCTATCAATTTTTTTTATGTGATATGACAGAGGTATGGTAAGTGAGTAATGCCTGGTTCACACTACACGACACGTCTGTCCGTGCTGATGGTCACGATGTCAGATAATGCGATTATGGAGTCATGAAATCGCGACACGACTTGGCCTGCAGACATGACAGACTCCACACCAATCATCCCAGGTCGTCTTTCACGACTTATCTGATGTCATCAGGTTATTCTTGTCCTATTTTTATTACTATTACCGTTATTTCAGTCACTGTGTCTGTTCATGTGCCAGCCGAATGTTGTTGCAGTAACATAAAAAGATACATTTGAAGTACTGCATGCAAACTATGCAAGTCACTGACTCCTCCATAACAACCTGCAAATGTTTCACAATTAAAGCCATTTGAGAAAATGATGGGATTCTCTCAACCAAAGTTATAAGGGGCTTTTAATTTTAAACAGATACAGGAAGTGTTGAGTTTGAAATGACAGCGCAATGCATTAACTTTATCAAGGCAAGCGGTAGCAGATTAAAAGTAAACATTTAAAAATACAGAGAGAATTTTCAATAGCGGACGGTTTCTAATGTAGTCTGTTTCACATGAATCCATTATTATCCTCCATTATGAAGAAGTAACATTGTTTGGAAGACAAAAAGAAAATCAAACATGCTAGACTTTCTCTTGGAAGGTCACGAGGCGTCCCAGACATAACGTCGGTTGTCATCTACTACGACACACTACACCAGATCAAACAATGCATTATCGTTTACGACACGCATTGCTGGTCACGATCCGAGCCGACACCCTACAACACTGTGTTGGGCTATAATCGGGCTGATATCATGTAGTGTGTATCTAGTAAAACACATTCTCAGCCTGGATGAATAAACCAACGCATTCTCATACAACCGTTCGTATGATATTCCACGAATTTGGTCACATAATCACAGACATGAGAAAGGTATGAATTTGGGGCCATTGCTTTTTATGGTAAAACCCACGAAAATTTGTGAGAACAGCCAGAAATGAAGTCAAGGTACATGCACTTGTCATTGGAGTTTTTACAGCCTAGAAAAATATCCTGCAGCAAAATCTATTACATTTCCATCACAATCAAACTGTCTGAGACTTGCAGTGATCTCCACCCCAAAAACTATAAGTGCATCCCCATCAGGAGAGATGCTGTGCCAAATTGTATACAAGGAACACAGCGTAACTGCTCCGCAACTATATCATCAGTATGTTGAAGTGCGTCAGGGTTGTTTCATAAGTTTTCTACGATCCACAGGCTCTCCGAGTTCTTTCAGTCTGACAAATACATGAACAAACATCTTTGTTAAATGCTACAGTCATGTAAACACAAGCTAAATCACCATCAGTAAAGTTACCCTAAGTCTTTCAGCCTGAATCTGTGTCCAGGCCTGCAGTTACTGCTCACTGCTGTGAGTGTGTGCTTTGTGCTAACACCAGCTGCTGTTAACTGCTAACAAGTGTCAAATTTGGCTTGGTGGTTACTAACATGTTTCTTTGGTGTGAAAAACTCAGCACACACACACACACATTTATTTTAGCTTTGCTGTGAATGATTTTTCCTGAAGTGACATCACTGTGGCCATTTTAATGTTTGAGGATTTACTTAAATGATCACAGGGTCTGCTTTTATTTCATGTAAAGGTCCAGTGTGTTGGGTTTAGTGGCATCTAGCAGCAAGCTTAAACTTGTGTAACAGAAATAATAAACAACATATTTATCTAAATCCTGGCGAGCTCCACTGGCACAGGTTTCACTGAAGAGGCCCCGCCTTCACCTCCAGCAAATCGTGTGCAAAGCATTGTGGGGATTTTATACCCGCAGCGGATCCTTGGAATTTCTCTGAAAGAAGGACTCAGTCCTCAGTAAAACTTGGAAGGATCCTCAACATTGAAACAGTCCGTTGGCGGGGGTCGATGATGTCTCATCCTTCAAATTCGGCCGTTTGAGGATCCTTCCTTGACTTTAAGAAATGTGCACTGTGACGCTAGGCACAAGGAAGCGGCCGTGCCGGAAAATTAGAGCGGACTTCAAGTGTGTGTTTCATTTTTTGTGGGGGAATGTACCTATAAATGTTTGTGAAATTCGAAATATTGCATCAGATAAGGCTGTAACAGAGCAGGATGGCTCAAGTTCGTTAATGAATGTGTTCGTTTTTGGCTGATTTCTGTAGATTGCTAGAGGGTGTTTGTACATGTGATGTCTCCGCCGTGCAGAGAGAGAGGCCCTGAACAGCGGGCCAGCGTGAGTAGTGATTGAGTATACACACTACAGTGTAGAGGCCTATAATGAGTTAAAGCTGATCATTTTCATGAGTAACCATTTTCTGTGTGTTCATGTTTTATGTAGAGGGGAGTTAGAAAGTGAAGACGTTTTGACGTGTGTGTCTGAGCGAGCGAGCTGCACACTGGAAAGAAAGAAAATGAGTTCATTAATCCCTCTAAAAATATATATTTGGCTCGTGTGAGTGTGATGTTTATTTTGTTCATGGAAATATGTGTATTTCCAGGTAATGCACTTGACTGCATGACCTTTGTTGTATAGAAATGAATGTATTGATAAGATGTTTTATTTTCTGTATTCAAAAAAGGTCATTACTGTTCTCCAGTCACTACTGTATCTTAATTTAAAGGCTCAAGGTAACAGAATTAAAGCTGTCTCTACCTTTGAGTAAAGTCAGGGAATAAAGACCCACAAAAATGTGTGTTGCTGTGTTCAGTCCCATTCATTCACGAGTAGGCCGCGGCTACACATACGTGTTGTTAATTAAATTTTTTACAAAAACATGCTACGACCAACATCTTCATTTATTTGTTGCCATGCAGGATTGGTCCTGTTTTTGTCCTGGTAATTTTCCAAGCACATACATTCCAGACTACTGGATGTAGGAAAAAAGACAAAACAGACCTCTCCCTCATAGCTACAGGTAGTTTCTATCCATTCGTAAAGAAATACACTTCCTTGCATTGTACACTCGAGGCATCTTCTGTATATTTACGGATCTACGGACAC
>JAPZEB010000026.1:32845460-32858048 GCA_029783705.1 Chaetodon striatus
AGACTATCACAGGGCTGACACATAGAAACACACAACCAAACCTATGGACAATTTAGAGTCACCAATTAACCTGCATGTCTTTGGACTGTGGGATGAAGCTGGAGCACCCGGAGAAAACCCACGCTGACACGGGGAGAACATGCAAACTCCACACAGAAGGGCTCCCCAAACCCTAAATTCGAACCAGGAACCCTCTTGCTGTGAGGCAACAATGTTAACTACTCCAAACTGTGCCACCTTATTATAATTACAACTGAAAGTCTCTTCTAGTACTTTTTTTTCCCCTAAATCTAGTCAAATTTATACACCACAAACACAACACCCTCCATCCTCTGACACTCAGTTTGTTTGTTTTGTTTGCAGAAAAAAATCACATTTCATATTTAGTGGAAAGTTCAGCTGTGGTTCAAGAAACAGAGATTTGTGTTTGGTGCTGATCCAGAAACACAGATTACAAAATCCTCCTGTGCTCCATATGGACAAACAGTTTCTAAACATACATGCTCATATTCAAGTGAGACTGGATAGTATGATGTATTCTGCCTGTGCATAAATGTCATGTATTTTTATAAATACAAAGTCTGGTTGACTGAAGTATTTGTCCTCATACAAGGGTTTGTATGATACCCTATAAAACAGCAGTCCATGAATTACGTTACAATATAAACGTAGAGATTCATTATTAGCATAAAGTTACTGTGGTTACATGTAGGAAAAGAAACATACGTGACAACATACCCTCAAATAACTCAAAGTTCACCTTTCAAACACCGGTCTCTTTGGGAAAGTCCTGTGTTTTGTGACCCATCCACCGCCCCAACCTGCCCCCTAACTGGACCGCTTCCTTCTTTTCTTCCATCAGCGCACTGGTCATGTGATCGAAGCCTTCCAAAATATGTGGGTAATGCACAAATTACAGGCTCATCATTACATGGGATAGGTATGAATTTACATGCTTTACTTTTCGTAGGAAAACGTATAAACATGAGAACACCCTGTTTTATAGCAGGTTTGTGCAGCTTAAAATGCTTCACAGAAAACTGATAAGCTGATGATGAGGCAGACCAAAAGTTGGCCCAAAAAAAATAAATAAAAATAATAAGTCAAAATCAATTGAACAATTTGAGACTTGTACAGATGAGAAAATAAAAATGATGAAAATGTGATAAAATGAATTTAGAAGCAATAATAACAGTTTTAGTAATAAAACAGAGTGAAATAAAAAAAAAAGTGCTAGAAAGGAAAGAACCAGATAAAAGTGATTAAAAAGAAAACAAGAACAAATATGGTGACAATAAAACACTAAAATAGAATTCAAAGCCATAATAGTAATAAAAGACAACAAAAACTACACTAAAAACTAGATTAACTAAATTATACAAACGAAACAAAGACAAATAAAAACAGAATAATCAAAAAACAGGGAACATAAGTGACATAGATAAAATAAAGTACGTTAATCCATTCTCATCGAAACTTTTTCACCACATTTTCACCACAATTTAACAAATATTCACATATAGGTACAACACACACTGTATATGGAAATCAGTTTTTATGTATATTACATATCTGCAAGTCGTGAACACCCACGTATTCTTGAAACTTGCACATGTTAAATATTTAACAGAAACATATGTTGTTATTCATCTGTCCTGGAGTGTGTTGATAACTCTGACCTCAACATGGACACCGAACAAAGAGGAAGTGTTTTAATATGTCATGAGGTTGATTCTCGAATTATATTTCTATATTTAAACAACGAGAAAGACGCTGATCTTTGTGTGCTTAAAACTGATTTAATATTTGAGCTAATGTGTTTCTAAAAAGTAAAACCACAGTTTGCTTACAGTGGTCTCTCATTTTAACTGGACACCTCGAGGCAGATCTGATTTTGGTTTCTCTCTGTCTGTGTGGTCCACATCCTCTCCCTCGTCATCATCATCCACCTCATCATTACTTTCTGACCTGTCCTAAATTGACTGTGTGAGTTATGAAAGGGTGCTATGTGACCTGTTTCAAAACTTGAATGACAACGAAAGTTTCAGAGTCAGTGTTTAAACATATTGACACAACGAAAGGTCGTATTTATTTTAGATGAATTCCGGATGAAGAAACGGGCTCAGTGTGCAAAGACCTTCTAACCTTGTCAGTGTCCACGACAGCGTTAGCCTAGCTTAGCACAAATACTGTAATCGGGGGAAACTGCTAGCTTAGCTCCATCAAATGAAGATGTGGTGAATGTGTGTGTGTGTGTGTGTGTGTGTGTGTGATCCGTTCAGCCAACAGACTGAGAGCTGACCCACATTACACTTTATCGCTCTGCAAATCAGAGAAACACAATCTGTCTTAACCCCTGCACCACTCCATCCATAACACCCCGTCATCCTCCATTCTTTCATCCCTCCATCGACCCATCCCTTTATCCATCCATCCGTGATTCATGCATCCATCCATCCATCCATCCATAATACCCTCCCTTTCTCTCTGGAGTCATTTTTACTCTGTCTTTTTTCTCTGCCTCTGTTTTTGCTCTCTGTTCCTGCCATCCATCTCTCTCTGTCCATTGAGTCATCCAAATCAGATTAACGCTGACATATGCTGCCACCATTAAGACCACCTACCAGGGTCCTCACACACACACACACACACACACACACACACTTACATACACACAGTGAGAGTGGTGTGCAGCAGTGACGGGAATCTGTAACAAGATGGAGGATCTCAGTCCCAGACTCTGAATGTGTGTCTGTGTTTGGAGAGATGTTGAATCCAACAGTCTGTCCTGCAGTGTCTTCACCAGCTGGTTTCATTTGTGGTTAACTAGTGTGCTGTGCTTTTGTTTGTTTGTTTGTTTATTCGATAAAAAGTGACAAATGTTCATCACTAATTGTGACAGCTGAAGGTGATGTCTTCAGAATGTCCAGCACGGTCTCATTCCCACGTCGTTAAATGCTGCCAAAACACTGCACCTTTTGCAGTCGTATGATACACCACTGGATGGCTTCAGTTTGAAATGCTGCAAGTAACAATGTAATATAAAGAGTTGGAAACTTCCTATCGAGCGGGCAGGGAGGGAGGTGGGCAGATCAAACTAACCGTGGACTTTCATCCAGGTGCCTGCTGTTCGCTTCCTGTTTAAATATGGCGCCAAACCATGATGTTTTTTTCTAACCATGTGCTCTTGTTGCACAACCTAAATATGAGGTGTTTTACCAACATTGTAAGTTTATATTGAAATAATGACTGTATGTATCCAACGAGCAGAGACTTTACATGTCCTGTGAAAACCGAAGTTTATTTTTAACCCTTTGAAACCTGAGCAAATTGACGACACACCTGCGAAAACATGGGAAGCAGACAGAGAGCGACGAAACGAGAAATGTCCCAAAAATGTACAAGAAATAAGTAAAAACAGATTAATTAAATTTTAAAAATTAAAAACAAGACAATTATTTAAAAAACAAACAAACAAGGAAATGAGCTGGAAAAGTGCTTAAAAAATGTTATAATTATGTACCATAATAATAATAATAATGATATTTAAATATAACATTTCCCTAGTTTTTTTTCTTTTAATGATTTTCTAAATCTATTTATATTTTGCAGTTTGTGGAGCATTTCATATCATGTCGCTCATTGCCTTTTATCCCATGTTTCTGATAGAAATTGCAACAATTTGCTCGGGGTTCAAAGGTTTAGATACTTGCGAAAGGTGTCTGGAAGCAGCATAACAAAAGTGCTGTCGCTCCAGATTTTAAAGAGTTAAAGAGACAATGCATGTAACAAGCGTAAAACAACACAACAACAAATGAACGAGGACATCTAGTGTGTCATATATAGACGTAAAAGTCCACAGACAAAACCAGCGATATTATGTTCACGTACAAAAACACTTGGTTATGGTTAGGAAAATATTTTTTGGCTTAAAATTCTTGGTTTTAATGGCACTATCTCCCCTGGGAAAACAGTTCAACCAGCCTTTATCACCCGGTTTTGGTGCCACAATCCTTGCTTAAAACGCAGCGACATCTCTGCAAAAAACAACTGCTTTTCATGTCACTATCTCTGCTGGAAAAGCAGCGACAGGTTGCTACAAAACACCCATGTATGGTGCCTAAAAAGCCACTGCAAACACAGCAATGACTCGCTGTATCACAACTGCTTTTGTTATTTGTTGGTTTCAAACAGTGGTCTGCATTTTGGCAGGTGTCACACCATCATCCACTATCCCCTCCACCTCGTGATGACAAAGTCAGCTCTTACATTATGTCACTGATACGCTCATATGATATGTATGTGACGTACAAATGTAATGTATTTGTGGTTTGCGGAAATGTACAATGCCAATATTTTTCTTCTGGCAACTGGGCTGAAAAGATTACATCTCTCTATGAAATGGTAAAGAACATATATTCCTTGTAAACTACCTGCAAAACTGGCTTCATATAAAAAATTAAATACAGTATAGTACACTGTGTGTACTGTTAGTCTGTACTGTTGTAAAAAAATAAGACGCAGCTTTGGTCTTTGAGTATTTGCCGTACAGCCTCCATCAGCTCCACATGTGAACACATTAAATCAGGTGCTGGTTCAGGTTTAGTTTCTGCTGCAGAAGAAGAAGTTCAGACTTCACTGAGTTCAGTCTTGACTCATCAGATATGAGTTTCAGGTCTGTGTGTCCATCTGAGACTCTGTCTGGTTCAGGCCGGTTTTCTTGCCGTAAGCGGTTAAACTCTGTTCTCTCCCTGGATGCACCGGTGGCTCCATCACTCACACACACATCCAGGCTCCATCCAAACACTCTGAACTGTAGTTTAAGATTCAAGGCAACATCCCGAAGTTTCCAAAGATCCCAAACAGGTCAGGGAAATACACAGTGAGATGCTGCATGTGAAACTTTTCCATTTAAAGTCATGTTGTAGCGTCCAGGGTTTGAAACTGAGTGTGACATCAGTCTGTGGTCCAGGTGCTCCATGTCCACCAACGTCAACAAATGACCAACACCCACCAGTACACGGAGTCCATATATTTACAGCGGTGGCCCGAAAGAGACGGACCTGCACTTGGTGCACTATATCAACCCAGTTTCAGCCAGAGCAGGACTGGGCGCCAGGAGTCTGATCCTGGACCTCCCTCTCGATCGTGCTCAGTCCTCAGCTGAGCAGCAAACTTTCTGTTGCTGCTGTTACATGGGTCACAACCAGTGCTGCCACTGCTAATTTTTGTTTCATTTGTGGCCCGATAAACACTAAATCCATCAAACTCAGCAATCAATAACATAATTTCAGTGCCTGTTTGAGAAACCTCTGACATGGTGTATGTTGGGCTATTGTGGTTTTAACTGGCTAATGTTTGCTCACGTTAGCTTATTTGCTATCACAGTCAAATTGCTAGCCAGCGAACATAGCAAAATACTATCTTGAGTGATAAACATTTAATTTGTCCAGACATTAGGGCTGATTTATATGGTAAAATAGCTAGCTTGCTATGAAGTAATTCATCAGCTAAGATTACAAAGCAACCATCACCAAATCTGTGTAGTTCATAAATTACCTAACGTTAGCTTACTTACAGCTATTACATTTAGGCTTCAAAAAACAAAAAAAGGGTGTTAATTTGTGAAGGTTATCTTGCTGAACAAAGTATAAGAAAACATTTGTTTGCCCCAGAGCTTCTTTTTTTTTGCGGTAATCCAATATCCAAGAGAAAAATCTCCTTGGCCTTTTGTTGAGTGAACCAGGGTGACGCTAACTTCTGCGTACAAAAAACGTCATCCCTGGAGCGCTTTATTTCATTTAAATGAAAGTCATTCTAAAAACCCATTGACCTTCAGTCGAGGGACAGGAAGTGGTAAAATATGAACTAATTTCCAGGTTAATATAATGTCCAAATATACTTAGCTGCTTTCGACCACTGCCGTGAGACAAAACTTGGAAATGTTGTCGATGGACATGATGCTTCATACACTGTGTGTGTGTGTGTGTGTGTGTGTGTTGGTGTGCGATGCCATGTTTCTGTTATTGACTCAATCAATCACACACACCAACATAATAACAGCAGTTCTGTGTGTAAGCTCGTCTGTTCAAACCTGCTCAAGTGGTGATTGACTTTAATTACTAACAGTGATGTGAGGAGCACAATAATATTCCCTCAGTCCCTCCGCCGCTGCTGCTGCTTCTTTTCTCCCATCATGCATTTATGTAACTTTGTGTGTGTGTGTGTGTGTGTGTGTGTTTGGGGGACACTGGTGTGATATAAAACAAAGGTAAAAAGAAGATGTGGTAGCTATTCTTGTACCTGAGTTCAGCCGAGGAAGGGTTAACCTCTAACTTCGGTCTCCATCAATCATCTGTATTGATCGTTTGTGTGTGTGCAAGGTGTTTGTGTGTGTGAGAGAGGTAATGAAGTAATATCTGTGTTCAGTGGTTTCATATAATTGTTGTTTGATGGAGTCTGACTTCACTTAATTGCCTTAGATTCTGTGCGATATTATAATTTTCTCTCTTGTCTTTTGTGTGTTTTACTTTGGAGCTGCTTCCTTATCAACACACCGCTGACTTTACAGGTATGTACGTTTTTACAGGTCGTAATTGTTTTTGTTTTGTTTTTTATTGCCAGTGGATGAATGGACTGAAATGTAACTTGAAAACTGAGACCTTCCTAACTTTCTTGGTTTCTGTGGAAAGGACTTGGGACAAATTACTGAAGAAGAATCCAAAGGACGTGACGTTATGGTGCCTTGTCTCTCTTCAGCTCCGCTACAGCATAAACAGTTTGCAACACTGGCTAACGTTAGCTAAGAAATTAAATTTGCTGCCATCATCAAACAGCCGGCACACACAACAACACTGACTCCGCACATGCTGAGTTTATGTATATTGCAGTGGAGACAGGCATTCACTTTGCACCTGGTAGCAACTCAAATTCATTCAGTGCAAGAATGAGTAACTGAGTACCGAGGGTCCTCGCTGGGTCAGTAAACTTTCTGTTGCTGCTGTTACACGGGTTAGACCCAACCACCAGCTTACTGTGAACCACGGAGTTCCGGTTTGCGGGGGCTGAATTTGAGTTGCTATGGCTGTTTAGGTTCGAGCTGCCGTCCACTCTCCTCTCAGGAAGTAGAGTCCTGTAGTGTATCTCAAATCGCATCCATCCATGCTAAACACTAAATATTTTGAGTGTACAAGTGCGCTAAGTGCGATCACAATGCATAGTACTGGAAAATGCAGTGTACTACTGACGCACACAAAATGGTCCCAAAAGGACACTTCTCACCCTCAATGGTCACCATCTTTGTCATGAAGCAGAAGTTAAGTTTGGTGTGAGTTTCTAGTTTATGTAAGGGCGGAGACACTGGTGAGATGTTGCAATAATGTTCCACCACTCATTTGCAACTTGCTGTTTGAAAAGAAGAAAAAGAGAAGGTTTAAAAAAAACAAACAAACAAAAAAAAAAAACAAGCCACGTCACTTTCAGTAAGTGAGGCTGATCTAAATCAATTTAATTCAACATCAGTACCTCTAAATCTTTGCGAAGGTGGGAATGAACTCTGCCACTAACAATAAAAACCACTTTGTAAAGAGAGTTTAACACAGAATGCAAATGCATTAAATACTCACCATGAAAGGCTTCAAAAACTGGCTTTGATTTCATGTTAATATCAAAGATTTATCTCCATCTTTTTACACCAGCTGATCCAAACTGGAACAAACTCGCTTTATAGTCTCAACTATCATGATGTGTCCCTTTAGGTGGATGCAGGATACGTATATTAGGCCCCTAGGAAGTGCGCTGGGTTTTGAGGCCAATTTTCGTTGTGGCCAAACAGCGGTACTGCAGTCTGTACCATGTGATGCCTTGCAGGCCCATAAAGTCTTTTTTCCCCATTGACTTACACTGGGAAAGAGACGTGAATCAACTCCCCGTGAAATAACTTGTATCTCTCTCAGGATTTGAAACATTTGGTCCAATAACATTTGCAAAGTCAAAGAGCAACTCCTGCATTCAGTGCTGTATCCAGGTCTCATAATACATCCATGGACAACTCCCCAAAAGTGAAGCCAAAACATCTGGTTCATCCGGGTAATTTTATACACAGCAGTTGAACCATTTTGGCCTCCTGCACCACTGAGCAGTTCTCATAGGAATGAACGAAGCCCGACATTCATGGCTGTATCCAGTTCTCCTGATACATCCATGACGTAAATAACCAACATCGGTCAAGAATCTTATTGGAGGAACATTTGGACTGGACTGAAGTGAGAGTGCAGACAGAGTCCAGGAAATATAAACGAACTGGAAAGACACATTTTTTATCCTTAAATGTTGAATCTGGTGTTTCAGCTTTCTCTCAGAATTATTCTTGTTACTGTGATGGAGACGTCTCATCCTGAATGAGCTCTGACTTTAATTATCGTCTCTGTAAACGCAGCGACTGTTGATATTTATATCAGCTGTAGTGTATCAGGCAGTCGACATGAAAACAGATGAACTGCTCTCAGGAAGGCAACTGGTCCAGTGGACAGAGCGTGTGTGTGTGTGTGTGTGTGTGCTTAAAGCAGCTGTTGGCGTGCACATCGTCACATGTTGGGAGGCTCAGTAATCAGTTTGTGTTAGCGATGTTGCTCGTTAAATATGCATGCAGCCGCGGCGACGCAGCATCTTTAATTAAACAAGAATAATCCGCTGTTATTCCAGCATGAATTCTTCATGATCGTTCTGCTGCCAATTAACACTACGCGTCATACACGCAGACCCCGAGCTGCCTCAGGTTAACATGCGAGGTACTCCTGCTGTAAATCTGTATTTATCGTCAGTACAGTTATCATCACTTTTCCCACGTCGGAGGAGGTAATGCTGTGTGTGTGTGTGTGTGGGTGTGGGTGTGAGGGTGTGAGGAGTCAGCAGCTGTAGCTTCAGTTTGACAGCACAAAACATCTAAACACCTTTATGCTTTTGCACCTTTTAGCTTTTACACCTGTGTACAAGTGACAAGTAGAACATCAAGAGCAGATATCAGACACGTCACCTTCTTTAAAAAGAGACATAAAGAGTTTGAAAGTAACTCCACAGAAGAGAGAAGTATTTTAAAAGGTGACCCTGATGAAGGCCACGAGCTGTTAATAAAGTTCTTCTTTATACTACAAGTGTTGAAGTTCTGACCTCTGCAGACTTTTTCCCTTCTCCATGCAACTTTAAAGTAGGTGAAGTTGTGCCAGAAATCT
Organism: Chaetodon striatus; assembly: GCA_029783705.1. Lineage (NCBI taxonomy): Eukaryota > Metazoa > Chordata > Actinopteri > Chaetodontiformes > Chaetodontidae > Chaetodon > Chaetodon striatus. The sequence continues at coordinate 32,854,691 of JAPZEB010000026.1, forward strand.
CTTCACTGCTTATATAATTTAAACACACCTGGGCTGCAGGTGGCCAGGTGATGACTCTGGTCCACATACACTCCAGATATATGAATGCAGTGCCACATGTTCCAGGTAGGTACAAAAAAATATGTGTGAGTCTTGCTCCTTTTTATTTTAGCTCAGGCAACTGAAACAGCAAGTAAGATGGGAAAATCTTGTATTAAAGGTCCAGTGCGTGGGATTTATTGGCAGAAATGGAATCGCCAGAATGTATAAACACCTGTAAATAAGAATCGCTCTGTTTTTGTGACCTTATAATGAGACGTTTCAGCCTGTTGTCACTCCCAACTCGTCAAATATCGTCACTTTGTCAGTCATTTCAGCATCAGATACCGACGTACAGCTGTATAGCTATTTATTTCCTTACTAGTGTGACATTTCTTTTTCTTCTTCTCTGATCCTGCATCATAATATCACTGCAAATGTTAAATGATTAGCTACACATGAGCAAGGCAACGGAAGATTGTTAACAATGTATCCTTGCAACTATTTCGCTGTTCAGCTACAGCCATACTGACATTGGCATTCACATGAACGTGTATCCAGGTGTACTTAAGATTCGGCTAAGGTTGGTGCATCCGACTTTAGTTCATTCTAAAGACCGATCTTATCAAAGACCGATTCAGCAATTAAGACCAGACTTGGGACCAGTTGGTGGAACCCACTGCAGGTCTGTTTGTTTTGGATAGGAAGAGACCTCTGTGGATAATTCAGCTCCTGAATGCCATGTCAGCTTCAGCCTGGAGCAGGATCAGTCCAGTCTTCTTCCTCGTCAAAACCTGCTGCCTACATTACCCACTATGCCACTGGAACCACCGTGATCACAGTCAGAGACCGTGGTGTGTTCTGCTATTATGCTGTTAGCAGCGATCACTTCTACTTTTACTTTCCAGATTTGTAGTCTTCAGCCGACGCTGATGCAAGAGACATCTGAGGACACAGCAGTGGCGTAGAGAGGGACAGATTATGAAACCCAGTGTTGCTGTGTCATTCTCTGGTTTATCAGTGAAGTGTACACTGTCAACACTGTAAAATATTTGACGGTACATTTACAGTAAATTACTGTCGGCTAGTTTCATCACTTTCACTGTAAATTACTGTATCATTTTTACAGTAAATCATTGTGAACTGACAGCTGTATACTGTGATCTCCCAGTAGTTATGCCTGCGTGATTAAGCAGTATGCTCCCTTAGAAACACTGCATTTAACTGTGACTTCACAGTGTTTGTCAAAATTCATTCTAACGCTATCTCGACGTTTGGTCATGAACTTTCCACGTCCACACACGACGTCCAAGGTACCCTGGGTGTGTTGGTTGTTGATGTCCTGGGACGCTGTGTCAACTTCAGCCTGTTACATGCATTGTCTTTTTTCAAAATACACTTCTGTTTTCACAGGAAATGTACAGTTTGCAAACAGTTTCTTTCAAAATAAAAGCACTACAGAGGTACAACACAGTGACTTGACATTTTTTGGGTTGGGTTTAGGAAAAAGGGTTTGGCTTTGCAATCTTACGGGAAGCAAACACCAGCCTCCTGGGTGAAAGCAGATGATTGTTGAACCCACCCACCCTACTCGGACTTCCGCTGTCTTAACTTTCATTGCTGTCCCGGCCACATTTCCCCAACGCCATCAAACAATAACAGCTAACGAAACGAGAAAGGACAGCTTTTTTTTTGTCGGTGTCTGACGCTGGAAGTCACTGGCTAAGTGCAAGTTTTCAGCAACTTCGGAGTGAGACCAGGACTTTCCTGTCTACATATTATGCACTAGGTATCCTCCTGTGTCTGTTGTTGATGTTTTCGGGACATTGTGTCCTTTGAAACTACACTTCTGTTTTCACAGGAAATGTGCAATTTCTGCTGGTTAGATGCATACAGTCACTTTCAAAAGAAGGTTAGGTTTATAAAAAAATCAACATTAAGTCCATTGACAAAGCGGTGGTATTTGATAAGCTGGGATGAGAACGTGTTGGAACATATATTGTATAGACACACAACAAAGTACTTATATTGTGCTTAGGTTTAATGAAATAAAAATAACCCCACGCTGCAGGACTGAATCGAGCCAATCGTTCTCTGACACAAGAACTAATGACGACAACTCCAGGATTCAGAGTCTCTTCCTCACAGGGTCAAAGGTCGCCTCATTTCAATAACGCTCTGCATATTTCCTGTGGTATTCACTAAACAGCAGATAAAGCTTCTGTCTGTGTGCTGCATTCAGTTTGAGTTTTATCACACCGAGGCATCGACTCCCAACTTCGTAGCTTCTTACTGAAATTGGACTTATTATTGGACTTACCTTCAGCTATTAATTAGAACTCCTTTCTTTAATTTCTATAATTATTTCCCACCTGCGGCTCTTGTGTGAGCCCCAGCTGTCTGAGGAGGAGAGCGTCTCTGTGAATAGACTTTTCCTGCTTTTGATGAGTGGAAATATCCGATGTGAGAAAAGAGCAGGTGTCACTAATAACACTAATGATCGCTCCGTTCCATTTAGACAACAAAACAACATCAGAGGCAGTGTACTTTTCCTTTACAACGTAAAAGATTAAAGGGAGAAAGAGATAAAATGATATTAATTTCCCCTCTCATATCTTCTTTATGCGCCTGCTGTCCTCACCATTACCTGCTCCGACAGTGCCAAATTATTGACTCCCTCTGCTCTCCTGTTTATCCACTTTAATCTGCCGGGCCTGCTGAATCAATGTTAATGTGTTTTATGAAATGTTAACTCGCTGCCAGCGCTGCTCTTTCTGATTAAATATTGACACAGGAGCATCATGCTTTTCGGAGGGTTTCTGAATCTGTCGACCTCACCTGAGCCACGTACCTGCTGAACACTAATAATGTCAGGAATACTCAGGCTTTTCTACAGCCAGTTTACGTCTCACTGAAGGTTTAAATTCTGTTTTTAAAGGGGACCTATCATGCTTTTCCTTATTTTCTGGCATATACATGATGTTACAGTGACGGATGTTAATACTGAACGTGGCCAAAGTTTCAAATAACAAGGCAAATGTATGTAAAAGTAAAAACCTCAGACTGTTCTCACTCCCTCTTCAATGATCTTGGTGTCAGACACAGACATAAAGAGACAACTTTAATGGTGGTACATATATGATAAAAACCGAATGGCGGCAATTTTTGACGCCATCATAAACTACCATAGTATACAGAGCAAGAAAGTCCGTATAGGGAGTAGGGGTGGGCTACAGCAGAGCGCCAAGAGGAGTGAATGTGTGATTAACTTAACCGTTCATTAGGTCATGTAGAAATATAACGCTCCGTTTCTTCCACCAACAGGGCTCTCATTTTAGTG
>JAPZEB010000026.1:32893703-32905515 GCA_029783705.1 Chaetodon striatus
GCGTCTTCTTCTCTGGTTCAGAGCTGTATGCTCTGGTTTTTAGTGGCGCGCCATCTCCTGGCTGGCGTATATACTGCAGCCTTTTTATGCGGTTTCAGTGGCTTCATTTTGACGCCTGCATTCTTGAAGTCGGCGCCATGTTTACACAACACTATTGCAATCCGATCATTTTATTTGGCGGTTTCAAAGGGGCTTAGGGGCGGGGCATACATCTTTAAATGGTTGTATTTATTTAGAGTACACGACCCTATGAAACCTGCTGCGGGTTTAAAAGTCATGTTTCCTTTAAAAAATGTCAAAATTACACTATCTATCATCGCTGTACACTGTGAGAACAGATATTATCGCTGGATTCTCACATTTCAGATGGTCCTTGGACACTTCATGTGTGATTTTTATTTTGGCTCAGGGAAGGGGTATAGAAATTTAAATTGTTGTATTTTTTAAAATTTATTTTACTGCCAAATTTGAAAGAAAACTTTGGTGATTTGCCTTCAAATTTTTGGCAATTTTTCAAATTTTGTTGATAAATTTTGGCATTTTCTGCAGAAAAAATATGTCTTACAAACCTACCTGTGTGTTGTATTTGAAAATCACCATAATTTCAGCATTTATCACAGCCATAAACTGTAAAAACAGAAATTATCACTGGATCTTCAAATTTCTAACAGTTTATGTTGGACAAACACATACACAAAAAGTTTGCACAAACCAACCAGCATGTTCAACTCCAGGATTTCATCTTCAATTTTAACTTTCAAACATCAAACAATAAGTTTTAATAATCTAGTAACTAATTTGTTGTGAAGGGAGGGTCATACGTTTACTGCCAGTCACTACGAGAGGCTCAAAAAAAAAATTGTTTCTTTGGGGAGGCAAAAAAATAAAAATAAAAAAGTGACACCCCAGCCTCTGATAATAGAGAACAGTCCCTTATAAGATATGAAGTCATAATTGCAATAAAATGTAGGTGTCGGGGGTAAATAATAATTTTAATAAAATAAACTGTGCAGAAAATAATGTATTTATGTATTTATTTATTTACAGTATTGTAAATGTTAACACGGTAAACAGATGTGAAAACAATGCGGTGTTTAAACGGCAAATCTGAACAACTTCCAGGTATTTATGAGCAATTGTTTGCACAATTAAAAAAAATAAAATAAAAAAAGTTGCATTTTCCGACAGTCACTCAGGGAGGAGGAAAAAAACACAGAACAGTCTCTTATAAGATATAAAATAACATTTAAAATTTGCAATAACATGTCAGTGTCAAAAATAATTTAAAAAAAGTCACCCCCCCTTGGTAAGTAAAGAACAGTCCCTTAAATAAAGTTTTATTCCTTGTGTTTCCACTTCAGCTTTTTTAGGCTACTTTTTACCCCTTCAGATGTTCGCTCATTAAAGACAGAAAACACTTGACAGGATGTTTATTGTTTTTTTTCAACAGTTTAACAGTAATGTTTGTCCTTTAAAAAAGGCAGAAGCAGAGATAAATTTTAAAGACAGCCTTTTAACTGTTTTTGAATGATGTATTTGGATTAGCTCTCTAAGCAGATGCAATGAAACTGAGGCGGCCATATGCAAGAAAACATAATCCATATGTGTTGTGTGTAATATCACAGTACAGTAAGCTGCTTTGGATAACAGCTCCCTCCACCACACGCTGCTGTAATGACGGCCATGATGTCGACCCTTCGACACTATAGAGGCTCCATCTTTTGCCTATATGTCCCCTGCTGTCCCTGCTCTACAGTGGTGGGGGGAAACAACACAGAAGAAGAAGAAGAAGAAGGAGAAGAAGAAGAAGAAGGAGCCTGAGTGAGGAGCCTCGCTGCCGTCACGTGCCGCTTCCCGCCTGTAGGTGGCGCTCAGAGCGCGGGAGACGGCCGCTTTCCCGCCTCTCTGTGCTGTGGCAGGACGGAGCTGCGAGAGGAGGAGGAGGAGGAGGAGGAGGAGGCGGCAGGGAGACGGTGGATGAAGACGGAGAGGGAGATGACTTAAAAAAATAAAAAGAGGTAGAAACATTTATTTACTGTATTATATATATATATATATGAACGGAGGGAAGGCTGGTGTTAAACCGTTTGAATGAGACAATATGGCGGATAAGAGTCACATCAGAGTGTTTCATCCTCTTTTTAACACTCATTTTAGATTTAATTTAAGGTGATGGGGAGTCGGACCCCGAGCTGCCGCAGTTTAAACGGTTAAAAATAGTAAAAGAGCTCCGCTTGTTCACCAACGGCAGCCGGGAGAAGTCGCCATATCTTAGTGAAAGAAGTATTAAAAAATGGCAGACAATGTTGGGAAATCCACTGAAGAGTTAGTTGTTGGGGTGGATGCTCGCTCCGCCTCCCCCTCCTCCCCCCCTCCGGTACACTGTATAGAGAGTGTATAGGGGAGGGAGGGGGGAGGAGTGGGGGGAACAGCTTGGTAGAGACCGAGAGAGGGAGCGCGAGCGAGCCGCGGAGAGGGAGAGGGAGGGAAGCGCGAGCGCAGTCGTTTGGAATCACTCCACTTTCTCATCACACACAGTGCAGCCGCGCGACCTGCTCCGTGCTGGACCGGGAGGCGGACAGAGTTTGTAGCGGCAGAGCGGTGACCGCGCGTCGGGGTGGAAACTAACCGGACGACCGCTGCTGGCAACTCCCGGACCTACCGGACCTAGTGTTTCTTGCTTGGGTGATTTTTAACCATTTTCCCACTCCTTTTTTTCCCCCGTCCCGGTGCTCCGTCCGCTTCCACCACCACCACCACCACCACCTCCACCTCCACCCCACTGCCTCCCCAAGCGTGCCATCAGCGGAGGATGCTGTTGCTGCTGTCGGTGCGGTGGTGAGCGTTCACGGAGTAGCAGCAGTGAGTGAGAGAGTGACCCCGGTCCGGACGGGTGTTCCCCCGGCTGGGCTCCAGCTCCAGCCCCGGAGAAGAGGAAGGACCGCCGGGTTGACGCGCAGCGCTGGTCACGACAGTAAAACTGGACAGAAATTGTGAGAGGAAATTGGAGGAATAATTAACCCCCTGCCTGGATTGTTTGATTTGTTTTAAGGTCTTATTTTTTCCCTGCCTTGTGGATTGTTAATTTTTTTTTCTCCCGGAGCAGCTCCGTCTGGGTACCGAGGAGGAGCGGAGCCTGTAGCCGGGCTGGAGCGCTCAGAGCTGGGGAACCGCGCGGCTCTCACCCGGTCCAGGTAGGAACTTCTCTCCACAGACCCCGCTCCAACACAGAATCTTAAATCTAGATCTTTTACATAACAGCAGGAAATATTTTACACATTTTCCCCCAAACCCTGCCACTGTGCAGGGCTGCAGGAGACGCTTTACGCACGACAGATAGGAAGAGTGCATCCACTTTATTTTTCATTTTCGCCTGGATGAGCACTTAATTAAAAACATACACACACACAGAGATGGATGATAAATCCCCGCATGCACTCAGGCGTTTATAACGATCTGGCAGCTGTTTTTAAAACACTTGTTGGCAAAATAAAGGCGTTTAAAACGATTGCATGTTCATATTCAGCGTCTAATCTCCACTGATGGGTATTTTACCTATATTACACTACAGTGGTATTGATCCGTATCGATCCCCTCCGTCCTCAACATGTCTGTCAGTAATAAAATACAGCTTCCTGCGGGTCACTCCGGGTTTCCTAACCACCCCGAAACTGAAAAATCACTACAGTAATCCTGTACAGTGCATTTCAGGAGCAAAGTACAGTAGGCTGCTGCTGTGTGCACGGCTCCCTATAGTGCGTATAGGAGCTGCTTCTGTTGGGCATGTCTCCATCTGAGGCTCTAAGAGTTCTGCAGGGACTCTCAGTCTATAGAGAAGAATATAAAATGGCAGTAAAAAAGCTCGCCATTATAATCAGAGGTTTGTCTTCCCACTGTAATATTACAGCTAATCTGCCTTCAGGGACTCCTGGGGCTGCTTAAAGCAACAACAATACAACAGTCCATTCATCTGAGGCTGCACATAAACCGGTCACACAGGCGAGGCAGCGCATCTCCATTATCTGTTTCCAATGTAAGCCCTCACACAAGCACCTGAGGCCTCCTGGGCACCTGTAGCATCACATTTAACACCCACACGTTTAACCCCCCCTCCCTGTGAGGAGCATTTTGTGTGTTCTGTTAACATGAGCTCATTCCCAAATAAAGGCGGTGGAGTTTCAGGGTAAACTGTATAGGTGGGACTACGAGGGCAGGTGATGATGACTATCCGCCGCCGCTGCCGAGCTCTGGAATCCAGTCCGTCCGGTCCCTCCAGTCTGCAGCTCTCCAGTCCTTCCCTCTGCCGTGGTGGAGAGAGAAAGGATGGGCGACCTGCTCTACATGAGAGAGATAGAGAGAAGGAGGGAGGGAGGAAGGGAGGGAGGGTGGAGGAGTTGGGTATTTACATGCAAACTGCATCTGCCTCTCCCTGACAGAGAGTGAGCTGTCGTAGTAAACGCCACCACCGCCACAGCCACCGCCACCACCGCCGTGGTCGTCCCCTTCAGGAACGCCGCTCTCGTGGTGTTTCCGTGGGTGCTCGTGGGAAACGGGCGGTGTTGCCTGTCCCTGCACTTGACCTTTGACCCTGTTCCCTGTTATCCCCCCACCCTCCCAGTGTGTCATCTCGCTCTGATCATTTCTTGTGACATAAAGACACTTAAAGCAGCTCTGATGTTGCAGCCTGAAACCCCCGTCGCGGTCACACTTTAACGGAGATGTTCAGCTAAGCGGGGGCTGGTGTGTTTCCTAGAGTAACAGGGGGATCCACCTTCTGCGTTGGCGGTGTCGTGGGTAAAAATAAGAGCTGCAGTGATCAATCGTCACCTTCTAAATTAAACCCCAACTAATCTGAGAATTGATTAATCGCTTTAGTAGTTTTTCAAGGAAAAAGTCTCTGACTACAGCTTCTCAAATGTGAATATTTTCTGTTTTTTTTCCTCCTCGACGACACTGAAGTGAATATCTTTGGGTTGTGGATTAAACAAGACATTTGAGGACATCGTACTGGGCTTAGGGAAACACTGATTGACCATTTTATAGACCAAACAACTAATCGATTAATCGAGAAAATCATCGACAGATTCAACAACCGTTAGTTGCAGTGGAAATGTAAATCAGCAGCAGGCGTTTAGTCTTTAAATCTGATTTTAAAAAAAAGATGTAGCCTTGCTGCTTGTGGCTTTAAATCACAGTTAAACATCTATACATTAATGTCATAAAATAATGTTCTACAAACACATAAAAAGCTCGTTAAAGCCTCCGAGGTTCTCGTTGTGGTTTCCTGGTCAAACTGGAGGGTTTCCCCTGTGCATTATGTCAGGCGTCGGCTCAGGTTTCTGCTACTGTAAATGTATATTCAGGTTTATTTCGCAGCTGCAAGTGGATTAGGTGGAGATACCCTCGCTGAGGTTTGCGGCCGGTTTGGACGGCGGGCCGTGCCGTCACCCGAGCTCCTGCCGCCGCGGTGTCGAGGGGCGAGGTTGGAGGTTTGATACCAAGCTCTGGGATTCCTCTCTGCCTCCTCTAATTTGGAGGTGCAGCCGTCCAATCCTGACCAGATAAAACAAACGTCTCGGTCATCCACGGCTCTGCGGGAGGCTGTGGGGGGTGGGAGGTGGAGGATTAGTCAGCGGGGGGAGAAGGAGGATGGAATGACAATAAGGAAAGACGAGGAGGAGACGGAGGAGGAGGAGGGAGGTCGAACAGAGTCCGTTCTGCACATTTCTGCGTAAAAATTGGAGATCTGAGCGCGCCGTGTTGTTAATGCCCGTCATTAAAATGGGAGCTGGGAGAGTGGAAATGGGTTTGGTGTGTGAAATGGAAGCACACACACACAGTCACATCCCGGCTCCGCAGAAAAAGAGGCGTCCATGCTTCCGATTAAAGACTTTTCACGGCAGGTTTCTTTATTTTGTAGTTCAGGTGTGACGACAAGCGAGAGGGCAAGAATGAGGACGCCAAAAATTTACATGAACACATACAGTGAGGCAACAGTCCTGTTCTTCAGAAAGCTGGTTAGACGATTAATCAGTAGTTCGAAAGAATCTGTGTTAGTCATTACTGGGAAACGACAGTCACGTCTTTGGCATCCAAATTATATTCACAAACACTCCTTGGTCTCTAGCTTCATCAGTAGACAAACAACAACTGAATTTATTTCAACTTAAATCCAATTATCGATGAAACAAAGTGATTTTTAGTGTCATTTTTGGAGTTTCTTCACCGGACGACGGCTGTTTATGATCCTCTGTAGGTTCACACGCATAAAAAAAAAAAAACACACACACTGCTGCCAATACAGGTGACCGAAACACCTGGTTACACATCATGCTGTCGGCTTTTTGGATCCAGGTTTTTAAAATAAAACGATCTGTTTAACTATAAGTAGTAAAACAAAATAATCTTATTGTTTCTTTTGACATCTGAGGAAGAAAACATCCAGAATTTTGGAGGAAAAAGGCAAAAATCATCGACAAATCTGACACAGATGTTTCAGGAAACACTACACCAATTTTTTTTCCAATTTAGTGGAAAAATGAAACTCAAAAAAGCATAAATTTATAGTGGACGAGGTTTGAAACACGCCAGGCTGTCATGACAGCGTTTCTATGCGATGTCATTCACTTGGGGCAGCCGTCATCATCCTTGTAGCTTTTTCATAACGACAAAAAAAGGGTCACAGAGGTCACTAAAATCCCCAGAAAACACCCCGAGGGAGTCATAAACACTCGCAGCGAACTCAATGTGGATGTGTCCGTCGGTAGTGAGGTACTGTGCTGTCAGACAGAAGGACAGATGTTGTCGTTTCCGGCCGTAAAACTGGACTAAAAGCACTTTTATTGATCCGACATTATATTGCTGTATTGATTTTTTTTTTGTGCCAGTCAATAGGAATGAGCGTTACAGCCAGTTAAGGTTTGCCAGTCGCTGCCTGCTCACCCTCTCTGAGCACCAGGTGTCATTTCACACCTTCATGCAAAACACATCTCTGCATATTTACAGTAGACAGTCACATCACAGCAGCTCCTTCACTAACGCCACGCAGCAGCCATTTTTAACTCGAGGGCTGCAGTTATCAACTATTTCCATCAATTAAGCTGTTCTGAGATGGCTTGTTTTGTCTGACCAGTGTCCCAAAATTCAACCATAATCAACGTAAAGAGATCTGATGAAAGATGGATTTATTATTGTTCGCTTTTGGTGGATTAATTGTTTTATTTCGACATAAATCTGCTGAACTGCACAGACTGTCTGAGCTTCACCAGCTAGGAGCATTATTAAGGACACTGTGCGTAGGTGCAGCACTGTGTGTTCTATGTATTCTGGTTCTATATGTAGCAACAGCACTGATTAATGTCAGTATTTTTATAGTTTTAGGTGTAGGTACAGCTGCACAATATATATATATATTTTTTTTTTAAGTCCTTGTAATATCAACTTGCGCTATAAATACAAGACTGTGATGTTGAACATCCCAGTTCCCCACACATGTATCTGTGGCGGGACGCCACGATAACAACTGATGCCAAGTATTGATTTTTTATTTCTGAGACTGGACTGTTCATTACTGTTTGAATATACACTGTTGGGTTATTAATTGCTTCACACTCTCTGGGCACAGACGGAGAAGCAGAACGCCAGGCGCAGAGGAAGTGAAACTTAGCCGCTTACAGCGCTGGGTCTAAAAGTTTGCCTCTGCAGCAGCTGCTCCTCTCATCCATCGATCTGATCTGATCGACTAATAAATTACACCCCGTGACTCAAACTCCGAAACACTGAATATAGTACCGATGTATTAAATATCATTCTGTCTGTAGGCGCTGTTTTGTCTGATACGCACCGTGCTGTTAACTCTCAGGCAAACTAGCCGTAGCGATCACTGTTAGGCGTCATGTACGATACACTTTAGTTTGCAGTAGTCAAGTACTCTCTGTTGTTTAGCTATTATCGTGTCCTCGTTTGTATCAGCACTTTAAAGTTTTCCTGTATCGTTATTGTACTCTGAGCTGTATCGGAATAACATCAGGATGCTAAACAAACAGCGACCACAATAATTTTACCGTCTGATTTGAGCTCATTACAGATAAAAAATGAAAAAGATTTGTTTTTAAAAGGCATGTTTTTTGACTGAAGCTCAGTGTGATTTATGAGATCAATTGTGACGTTCTCATTTAACTAATAAAGAACTGAGTTATTGTTCATGATGCAGGCTTGCCCACGAAACACAACTTAATGTAATTAATTTAGTTTAATTTTATGTACTTTATTAATCCCGCAAGGGGAAATTCATTTCATCTCAGTTGTTCAGTGGAGATTCTCATATTTTATGTTTTAACCAGTATATGTGATCTTTCATAATATTTTAATCTAATTTATGTTACTGGTACCAGAGTAATTTACAGTGAAATTTACAGTTTAAAAATATACAGTCACATTTCGTAAGTTAATAATTGAACTGTAAAATCTCCCACTCAACACACATCTCAGTCGCAAGCCTTTAAAGGTCCGCTGTGTAGGATTTAGAGGGACATATTGGCAAATTGGACTGTGTTTTTGTGACCTTGTAATGAGCTGTTAAGGTCTACATACAGAGTGGTTTCTCTTCCATGTTACACCGCCGTGTTTCTACAGTAGCCCAGAACGGACAAACCAGAGAAAGGGACACTGCATTTTCACATCGGCCTCCGTAGTTCTCCTACACGCGCGGCACACGGGAGAAGTTTCAGCTGGTTGCTGTTTGCAGCCTCAACCGCTAGACACCACTAAATCACACACTACACCAGCAATACTCAACTTGCTTTGCTCGGGGCCAGGGGCCCATCACAGCAGCCCTATAAAGGTCAGGTGGTCGCTATGGTATTGTGGACCAGATTGTGCACATGGGCTGTAAGTTGAGTATCACTGCACTAGACTTTTATGTACAAACTTAAAATAGATGTTCACAGTTTTCCTTTGGGGAAATAATTTGCCGTTGAAAAAAGGTGTGTCTCATCGCAAAACATTTATTATGATACTTAAGTCTGATAGAATATTATTGTGATTTTATTTTTAGATCAGGAGGACTTCCTGTCTTAATTTATTCTATATATATTCCGGTTTGGTTTTGGCAGTAACGTCGTCTGAACTGAGAAGGAGGAGTGAGGAGTGAAACACAAATTTCAGTCTTTGGATTGAACAGGAAACATACGTGATCACCTCAGTTTAAACGTGTTCGACTCTCCGTCACAGTGGAAAGAGCATCGGTTTGGTTGTATTAGCGGCACATTATCGGAGGCGGTCAGGTGGTACAGCAGTAGTCTGTTCTCATTTTGTCCTCATGCTCCTGCCGTAGTCTGACATGTGGAATAAATATGTTGCTGTGGATTTAAAACAGCGTTGTGATGATGCCTGATCTTTACTTCATACCAGCCTGCTGTTCATCTGCCATCCACTCCCATAATCCCCTTCTGCTGCCGCTGCTGCAAGGGGATCAGCGTGTGTGTGAGTGTGTGTCTGTGTGTGTGTGTGTGTGAGGTTAGACAGCACATCCTGTCAGCAGTGAGGTCACACGTTTGATCCCTGAACCAGTCGGTCCTGCCACAGTGCCTCTGAGCACAGCGACACAACAGGAAGCAGACAATGCCCCGAAACCAGTCACGAAACCATTAAAACTAGTGAGTCAGCTCACAGTAATCCAGAGTTTCCTGTCTGACAGTAAAATGGCCGTCATCCGCGTCAGTCAGTCAGTGAGGCGACATGTTTGTGGCTCATGGCAGAGTGACGTTCTTTTCATTTTCAATCCTGATAACTTTCCCCGCTGCACACAAAGTATTGACACAAGGTGTGGACGCATTCATACGCTGTGACACAGCAGCCGCTGTCGCCTGTGTGCAGAGCTGGAGGTGTGTTACAGGTGCTCCAAGTCTGTATTATTGCAGCTCAGGTGTGTTTGCTGTCCGCAGTTTAAGTGTTATGATGTTTGATAACAATCAGGTGAAAGTCATTTGCCTGTTTACACTCGTTGTTGTGTGACCTTTATCAGAGCGAGGTGTGAAACTGTAAATACCAAATTAGTTTGAAGGACTGCCAACTAACAAAATTTGATCTTTCAGGAGATATTTCCTGACTTCACACAAACTTTTGCCAATTTTAGACTTTTTAAAATTTAACTAAAGTTGTTCTCGTGTTCAAACAACATTTAACACTTACAAATAGTGTAATAAGTGTCATTTTCTAGTGATATTTGAATAATTTTTTATTTTTTTTTTAGAAAACTACCAAAGTATAGTTTATATATTGATGTGAAAATTATTGGTGCTACCATTAAATTATTTCCATTGTTTCCTCGTTTTCATGTGACTTCTTTAGAGGAGCTTGTTTGGTGGATTTTACACTATAACAGCTTCTAAATAACGTTATCTTTTCATCATCTGTGTGCAAAATAAAATAACTTTTTAGGACTTGTGGGGCTCTTTTAGGTTTCCACCAGAAGTGGATGTTCGGTGTTTCATATATGAAAACCTTTTCCCACCAAAATTAGCGCACAAGTGTGTGTGGGTTTTTGAAATTCGGGAGAACTCATTAAAGGTAGCCGATCGACAGCTTTCCCATCACCAGTAGAGCTACATGACATGACTCAGCAGACAAGAATGCCTTTCTGATACTTTAACTGGTGTGTCACGTTTAACGTCTCTGGAAATCAGGTTAGTAAACAATAGAAAGCAGCATGGAGGCCAGAAGGAACGTAAATGTGGTTACTTCTTCTCTGTCAAACTCAGTGCCGATTAAATATAAAAATGATGAGCCCTGATTGTGAGTATTTTGTGGCTGCCTGTCACTACATTACAGCAGCAAAGGGGCTTAAATTAGTGCGTCCACCTGGGTGTCGTATTTCCCCCACTGACATTTGGAGCCAATTGGAGCTAATAAATACCCGTGACTACTGCAGAGTCATTTGACCCAGGAGTGAATGCTGATTGTTACCATTCACATTAAACACAAAAGCCAGATGTTGTTTTTTTTGTCCAGTGGGAAAGGAGCTGTAGAGTTTGACTCCAAACGCCGACATCAGCTGGTAACAGGAAGTTTCAAGACGTCTCTATCTGACAGTCATATCCACTTTGTGCAGCCATGGTCAGGCGTACCCGTGTGAAAGTAGTTCAGTGTGTCTCTTTCATTCATATTTAGATATTTTTGTCAGTCTACAACACAGGGTTGCACAGTGGCATGTAGGTTTTTTTTTGCTCAATATAAAGTCATTCATTCATACACGTATACACATGAGAGTATGAGTATAGTGTGAGTATTTTTATGAGGAGAGACGGAAAATGTATCACCCTTTGTACGATTATTGCACCTCACCGTCTCTATGACGACAGGGTTTTCACCCCATCGTCCGGTGTGTTCATTCAAACATAAATCCATGCAGAACGCGCGCACACACACGCTCACGCGCACACACACAGGTGGTGAAGCTCTGGCAACAGTTGGCTGCTGCATCTGAATAGGGAGGATGTGTGTGTGCGCATGTGTGTGTGTGTGTGTGCTAATCTGGATCAAACAATGGTAGTGAATGGAGTCATTAGAGTAATCCCCTTTGTGCTGCAGGGTGGGGGGACCACACACACACACACACACACACACACACTGGACAGTCCATAGAGCTCACCTCCACCATGAACATCCTGTCCTTCTGAGATCTGAAACATCAAAGCATCTTTTGATTATTGCTGTGTGTGTGTGTGTGTGTGTGTGTGTGTCTGTGTCTGTGTGTGTGTGATATTTAATTCAGGCCAGCTCTGGTATGTGCGAAAATGACGCACCGGACATT
>JAPZEB010000026.1:33010623-33021804 GCA_029783705.1 Chaetodon striatus
TGGTGTGTAGAATTTAGTGGCATCTAGTGTTGAGAACCAAATATTTGCGATGAGACGAGACGTTGCAGAGAAAAGTTGCAGCGGTGCGACCTGGCTGGTCTGAGTTCACCTCAAGCCGGCTGATGTCACCTGCAATTCTGCTGGTAAAATCACCGGTGGCTGGTTTCAGAGTGTAAAGCATCTGTTCCTACAGCCAGCTGGCTTGTAGCAGTCCGCAGGTCAAGTCAAAATGGCCGCAGAAGGCATGTTCGCTTGCTGCGACAGGTGCTCTGTCCTTGCCAAGACAAATGCAGACAAAGTGCACAGAGCATCAGGCCCTCAATACCTAGGCAAAAGGATTCATAATTACTGGGTGATCTGTTAACCCTAGTAGCAATAAATAGTAAACTGCAAACTAAAACTGCTCCCATGTGCGAAGCGTGTAGGACAGGGGTCCAAACTTTTTTGATGGGGGTCAGATTAGATCACGTAGAAAAACTTTGGGGCCGGTTGCATCTCACATCATACAGGTTATTTAAAAAAAATTAAATTCAAATGAGACAGACGCAACTGTTTCGTCTTCCATTAAAAAAAAGTATTCAACTTTCCACTGCTCCTGAAATCAGCTGCCTTCACTGTCAAAAATGGGAAGGATTCGAGACTGATGTCCTCTCTCACACACACACGCACACACACAGATCATCCCGCATCCTGCTGTTAAAACAGAACAGACCAACATCTGCTGAGAACCAATATCACTAATGACTGACCTCATAATACACAACAAATTCACACACTAGACGTTGCCTGCCTATGAGAGCAGCATGTGTGTTGTGTATTAGCTCGCACATGTACCACACAGTATGAGTGTGTGTGTGTCAGATGTGGGTCATTGTGTGTGCAATCTGTCTTTGATGATATTAATTTTAATCATCATCTGTCTGTCCCCACCACAGCTGCCTGGTGTAGAACTGGAAAAACTAGACTGGGTTTCCCAGATTTACCTGTTAGTAATGTAACAACAGTGATTCAGTTATTCACGTGTGTTGTAGCACCAATGAAAACAGGCATTATGTATGAGAGCAGCCTGCCATTATGAACCATCGTGGTAAAATTGAGGGCATGCATTGTACACAACTTTTCACAAGTCAATGAAAACAGGCAGAAAATCAGGGAAACACGAATGTATGCCTTCACTGGCCAACCATCACTAATGAGTACCAAAGTGCTTCTTAAGTAGGTTCCAAGTATGTTGCCCTCGTTCAGAATGGGTCATTTTTAATCAGTGTATTGTGTGATTCAGAGCTGAAAAGCTCAGCGAAGCAGCACTGAGACAAGAGCATACACTGATGGGAAGTTTGGGGTCAAGGAGGGCAGGTTGTGAGGCTTCGTGATTGTGTTTGAAAAAATAATCATTATTATTCTCCTCAATACTTACATTATGAGTGGCTTCTTAATTCATCCATCTTTTAGGGATTCACTCTCAGTCTACTCAACTCACTGCAAATGTAAAACATATTTCTTGTACCCTTGCAGTAAGACAGTCTATTTAAACTTGGGCACTAGGTAATCTCCCAGCAGAAAACGAGTCATGAGTAATATGAATGTACGCTGACTGGATGAATACATGGGCCATTGCAGCAACTGAATCTCTGTGGTTTGGAGTTTAGTTTCTCTCCTGCATCCTGTTTTTCTTTAGATATCCCGTTTATTTTTCTGTTTCATGTTCGCTATCTGCCGTATTAGTTGTGTGAAGTTGCTGCTCGAAAACTCAACATGTCAAAATAACGGGGGGACTTTTATTGTGAAAAATCTGGAGGAAATTAAATGTGTTCATCGCAACTTTGTCGGCGGCTTTTCTTCACTAAAGGCAAATAATACACAGGTAGAAAGAGTAAAATCAGAAACTGTCACAACAGGCAACAGACAACAGGCTCTTACTGCACCTCTGCAGACAGCTCACCTCCAACAGGTAAACTTCTTTTACCTGCCCTGCCATGGG
Source organism: Chaetodon striatus (assembly GCA_029783705.1). Classification (NCBI taxonomy): domain Eukaryota; kingdom Metazoa; phylum Chordata; class Actinopteri; order Chaetodontiformes; family Chaetodontidae; genus Chaetodon; species Chaetodon striatus. The sequence continues at coordinate 33,012,605 of JAPZEB010000026.1, forward strand.
AAAAACAAAAATAACGGGACTTTAGCCGTGGACCAGCCATCATCTATTAAAGACACACCTTCAAGACGGTAGTCCTCTTATAATGGAAATGCAAAGCCAAGCCAAGCCAGTCTATGACTGTCGAAAAGGGGTACTGGTTTCAACTCCTAACTCTGATTTCCTGGGGGAAAGTCCTATGTTTGTTTGACCCATCCACCCACTATGTCCACCATGTGTACCTGCTTCCTTCTTTACTCTGTCAGTGCACTGGTCATAGGATCATAGCCCTCATGATGACATGGTTTATACACCAATTAATGACCTATAATCGCATCTGATATATATTAACTGTGGTACATTTCTTTTTGTAGGTATACATACTAACAGTGTCTGAGAACATCATTCCCCCTTCAGATACTACCCAGGTTTTACCGAGAGGTCTCTTCTTTAGAGCTTTTCTCACAAATCTGTCAATTTCAAATCTTTATTAATAATCCATTCTTTCTAAAAACCAAGTTAACAAAAGAGTTTGCACTCCTCGCAACAGCCAACTGATATATCTGACTGATATACTGATCCCGCTCCAACCACTGAAAGATGTATGAAGGAACACATTATTACCAGTTTGACAACGCGATTTGTATCCAACTGCCAAAATTTGAAGGCGAGAACAGACAATCCAGGAAATTAAAATCTTGATTAATGACTTTCGGGGGAGATCGGCCTAGACGATGCAAACTAGAACTGTATGAAGTTAAATTAAATGTTGAGCAACAGAACAGATCCATAACCGAGCTTCATGGAGAAAGAATGAAGGTTAAAGTGATTCGGACGTGTAATCACAACCCGAATATTTACAGGAAACAGTTGTGTTCATTCTATTAGTGGCGTCTCTATGATGAGGCATCCTCCACATCTGCTGACCTCAAGCTCAGAGAGATTAAATATGACCCAGGCTTATTAGGATGTTTAATTATCATAATGCTCTCATTATGTTGCTACCGCCAGTGATGCAACGCTATTATTTCATTATTTATGTTTGTTTAACCTTGTAGGTCAGCTGGGCATAAATTCTTATTTGCAGTGACAGTGGAGCTGGGGGCAGGGCTGAGATCAAGTCACAAAGAGGCAGCTTGGCTCCTGATGGACTCACATACAGTAGAGTGTACAGTAAAAGAATCAGGCGACTATCAAAGCACATGCAGAGAAAGAGTAGGCCTGCGTGGTTTGGAAATGCAAGAAAGGCAGCAGGTGCGGGAACCAGAAAGTGTTTTGACTAGCCTATTTTTAAAGGATATGGCTGGGATGAAAAGATCAATTTTAGGGATTTTGGAACTCATTGCAGTCGCTGGCAGCCGCACAGTGGAGTGGGTTACAGCCAAAGGAGGTGTGAGCTTCGGGGAGGAGGAGAGGAAGAGGGGGGGAAATTGCTGGAGCTGGTGGAGATGTGGACTGGTGAGCTCAGATAAAGCGGAGTCTTGCCAGGGATGGATTTGCAGATGAGTTGGCCTGATGAATGAGCGAGTACAGCGCTGATAGACTTGTAGGACTGCCCGTAACTCGTTAATATTTATGACAGCGCCAGCTGACCAAAGTGGTTTTATTATAATGTGCAGGCCAAGTTGGGTGCTCAGAGGCTCACCTAGCATGCTCTACTAGATCCCTATAGTTTAATATATTCCCTCCAAGCAGCAGGTTTTCAACAATTATGTGAAATACATGCCATAAAATAGGAATAGACTTAATAGTGACTAGTAAAGCAATGACTGCCTATACTTACTATCAGAGATTTAAAAAAACAAACAGCTATAAAAGCATGAAAAGAAGAAATTCATTCACTTCCACTACAAGTAAAATGGAAGTTAATACAGAGCTGTGAGAGGGAGATACAAATACTGGAAAGCATTTTCAATTAGGTCAAAGACTTACAAAAAATAGACAGCTGTATTATCTTATAGTATTCCAGTATTATGATAACTCAACAAGTTCTCAACAAATAGCCTACTGGTGAACTGTCACATCCTCTCTGCATGTCATACTGACACAGAGGCCACAGAGCTGAAACACATTGTAACACAGTTAATGTTGTGCTTATGTTTAGGCAACAAAACGACTTGGCAAGGTTTAGAAACAAGATCATGTTTTGTGTTAAAATAAGTACATAACATGACCTGAATATGTCACGAGTGACGTCAGTGCACAGTGACTGTATGTTAATTGCCTGATGTTATGTTAAAGCAGTGGTTCCCAGCTGGTCCAGCCTCGGGGTTCAGATTTCTCCTCAGTCATTAGTTCAAGGTCCACACAGTTTAATACGTTCAGTGTCATACCTGCATTTAGCCACATCATCAAGCTAGTTTGTTGACTCTGTTTAGTAGCTGTCCATTATTTACTCACTCTGCAACAGGAAACAGCACTTCAAAATAAAAGCTCTGCGCCATAAATTCACCGTCCTTCTGAATACAGTGTGTTTTTTACAAACTTGTTTGCGAGCCACTTGCGGTGCATTCAGAATGGATCCGCGACCCACCAGTTAGGAACCACTGTGTTAAAACATTAGTCTAATTCCAGTCAGACTAAGTGGATACATGCAGCAATATGTTCAATATATTCAATTCAATCGAATTATCTAGGTGTGTTAGTCAAGCTACGGATAGTCCAATTTCAGTCGGACTAAGCTGTCGGACTAAACCAATAATTCGATTTCCTCAAGCTGCATGTAAACGGTTTGAGTGATTCTCAGGCTGTGAACGCCGGCAGTCTGCAGTATTCCAGCTGCAGTCGGTGACTTTGCCTGGTTGTTGAGGCCTGCTGCCTCTCCGAGGTTCAGGGTTGACCAGAAAATAGGACAGCGAGGAACACCGAGGCGTTCGGTCAGGTAGACATCGGCCATTTTGTCCTCTGCGTGGCGCCGATGTAGAACAAGAGGGACGTCCTGCGTAGGACAGAAGATGGCGGCCGGGCGGAGGCTGAGGCTGAGGTGGAGGTTGTTCTGGATGTTGGTTGGTCTTTAAATTCCTCCCCTCTGATCTGCTCCACTTTCCCATGGTGCAACCTGCTGAGGTGGCACTTCTATTTCCAGCAAACAAACACACACACACACACACACACACACACAAAGGACAGACAAACACAGGGCTCGTGCAGAGCGTGTGTGTGTGTGTGTGTGCGCTGGAGGTGACAGACAGGCAGGAGAGGGATGGAGACGATTTGATCCGCTTCATTTCTCTCTTCATGTGTATATATAGATGTGATTTATTTCCTAATGCTCGCACAGCAAACAGAGCAGAGGAAGCTGGAAGCAGGAAGCAGTTATTAATAACACAAACTGCCACACCGCGTTTCCTAACACACACATATTTAGCTGGGAGACCGCTGCAGGGTCTCAGGTAGGGACCAATCTGAATATTTGGCAAATGGAAATGTTTGAATGTGTTCGGTATTATTTGTGTTGGGAATCCTACGAGAGGGGGGGGTGAAAAAAACAAAAAACCAACTGGCTGTAGAACAGTGAAACGCTCGTCTGTCTTCTTTAAAATCAACAACTCGGGAAACATCACATATTCTTTACATCGGCGCCCAACGTTTTCCAAAGCAAACCGGAGCGTGCTGCGGTCCCAGTGATATAACAGGTGTTTGAACACATTTTAAATGACTTGTTTTCAGCTCGTGACTAAACATGTGGAAATGGTCGTTTGTCATGTCGTCCAGATTTAAAATTAACTTTCATCTTGCGGCCAAATTTAGTCCAGTTTGACCTCCATATTCTGCTGAAATCTAAAACACACACCAGGGACGCTGAACCTGTGCCACATCGGATCCACAGCGAGCAAACATGGAGGAAAATAAAATGGTAGCAGTGACAGTTTGGTGGGTTGAAACACCTGCTCGCATTACGTAATACTCTGGAATGAATACAGGAAGTGCGAGTACTCAGATCTGCTCGGTTATTACTGTGCATCTGAATGTGTTTACCTGGACAGGAGCCTGTCGCCTGAAGCACCAGGGATCTGCACGTTTGATGCCTCGACAGCACTTTGTGTCCACACAGTTTAAAGGACAGCTCCGCTGTGGTTTGAGTTTTGTACATTTTCCACCGCGGTGACATTAAGTCTGGCAGAGTTTTACCTGCGTTCTGCACAATTACAGATATTTTTAAATCCACTCAGCCGAAGCTCTCAGACTGTTTTTAAATGCACACGGCAGAGGAAGCGACTGCTTCATCATGCAGCAGTTTGGAGTGAAACAAGGGGGCAGCCTGGGAGGATTAGGGCGCAGGCTGTTAACCAGGTGGTTGCTGGTTTGAATCCCTGAACCGTAAACACTTTCTCTGAAGTGGCAGCGAATCTTTCAGCTGCTTGGAAAAGTGCGAGATAAAGGCATTAAAAAGAGTCTGTTCCTGTGTGATGAGCAGCTGATCTGCTGGTTTTACTGGTTCAGGGTCCTGACAGCGCCCAGTTGCCATGGTGATGGAGTATCTGCCGAGCCAGGGATGCTGCTCTTTATCAGCCTGGGCCGGTCAGCTGTGTGTGTGTGTGTGTGTGTGTGTTTGAAATGTTTGACCGTGCATTGTGTGCCTTTGAATTAGGACACTGTTTGTTTGGCAGCGCCGTGTGTATTTGCACATTGTGTGTGTGAGTGCGTGCGTGTGTGTGTGTGTGGCGTCCGTCGTCCCTGCAGCGCTATAGGGAGGCTAATTGTATTCTAATTACAAAAGCATCACACACACGAGTCGACAGCTACCTTCCACCCCCAGAAACACAGTAAATGGAGCAGTAAAGTGTGTGTTCAGCCCGCTGCTTTTATTAAAACAATGTGCTTCATGACAGAAACACTCTGCGGGAGAACAACCAAACACATGTCGAAATTTAATGTAATGAAATCTCATTTAAATTTAGAGTCATAGGAGAGGAGATATCATGACAGATGAGGGCTTATATTTCCCCCCAAAAAATCAAATTCACATTAGATTACAGCTGCATCAGTAACACACGGGCCCACACACCTTTGACATATCTCAAATTGTGTACCACTTCCTGTATCCTCTATGTAGGTCTAGAGAACACACACTGGTTATACATCGTGTTGCTGTGTATCATGTGTCGACCACACCGTGTTGATTTCAAATCAGGTGATCTCTGTCACACAAGGCCGACTGTGTGCATTATATCACTGGGAAATGATATTCAAAAAAGCTCAAGGTGAATCAGAGACGTAGGAGTTCATGACTGGTGCCTTAAACTCTTGAAATTGGGGATAACTGTGGTCATCGATTAACCGTTAATCAGTTAACCTTGAGAACATTTTTGGCCAATTACACATGTCTGTTTAAAGGTTAATTTTGTTACTCACTCCCTGGTGAGTAAGCAGATCAGTTTTGAGTCACAAAACCTCTTTATCATTGTTAGCTATGTTTCCACTTTCAGCTCTGTTAGCTCCATTAGCAGTATCAGCATGGCTAGTGGTGCTAACATAATTAACAATGCTAACAGGATTTTGCGGCTCAAAATGAAGCCACTTGCTTACCAGGTGAGCTAGCCGGAGACTGGAGGGTGGCCACCATGTTTACGTAGCCATGTGTCTTGTCGCTGTAACCACGTTACTCGCAGAAATTGGCTAATAAGCAGTGATGCTAACTCCCACTGACTCAGGTGGTGCGCAGTGCAGAGCGGCCAAGAAATTAGTGAAGATTGGAGGTTGAGTAGTGGGAACTTTGTTTCCGCGTGTTAACGTAGCAAGCTGGCTATCTATGAGCAAAGCAAACGGAATTAAGATAAGAGGCAAAACATTGAAATTTCACCATCTCTGAATGGCGAGCGTGGCGTTAATGCGGTGCTAAAGCTCACTCAGTCAATGGCGTGCTTAGCTCAAAGGAAAGGCCTCTTGTATTTCAGGTCATTTTGCTTTTTAGTATTTTTTTTTCTCAAAAATTAACTGGTCAGTTGCTGATTAATGGCCGCTGACCAATCGAAATCAAAATCAATCCAAACTGATATCCCCTATATTATATATAATTCTTATTTAAGATATGAAAGATTGAATTAAGTGGTTCTTTGTATGTATGTGTTCATTTATATCTAATATAAAACTATGTACATTCACAGAGGGAAGCTAAATGAGTTTTTAATATTGTGAATTTTATTTGAAAATATGCAGGTTTTCATGCGTCCAGACACACTTGATGTTTTTACATTCCATCTAATGTTTTCTGGTGTTTTTAATTTTATTTAATTGTTTTATAGCTGAAATGATGATGAACTTGAGCGTCGTTGGCTGGTGTGAAAATTGGTCATCTCTCACTTAAAGAATCTGATCACGTCTCGTCATTTTCAGCACATCAGCCGGACTCGACTCACTGATGGTGAACAGTAGTGGGAAACATTTTTTATCACGTCTGTCGTTCTTTTAAAGTCACCAATTAATTTCCCTCCTCTGATTTGTGTGTGTGACGCAGCGCTGGGTGTTGGTCAGAGATTGATGTCAGCGTCTTCATCTGACTGGTTTTTATATAAAATATGACAGAAGATTAGATGTAAAATGAAATGAGATGACATGAAAGCAGCGACGAGATGAAATGAGATCTGTGGTGACGATCTGAAAGTTGACTGATTCTCGTGGTTTGAGGGGCAAAATTAAAGTGAGAAATCAAATCAGCGAGTTTGGGAACTTTGAGTGCGAAGTGATGAAAGTTTCGGAGAGTGTTTGTTGGAGTCGCTGTGTCTAAATGACTTCTTTAAAGTTATTTTTACAGTCTGGCTCCGGCTTGATGTCTTTAATCATTTAAACTGCTTCATCTGAATAAAACCAGCTCGTATGTTAAATTTAACTTAAAGTGTCATTATGAGTTTTAATGTTTGAGAAACTAATCCTGCCCGCTCTTCTCTCTCTCTGCCAATCACAGCTCCCCCACCGCCGAGTGACCTTCTCCACGGCCAATCAGGCTCAGGACCTGCAGGACGCGTCCCAGCACAGCTACTACGACAGCGGCCTGGAGGAGTCGGAGACGCCCAGCTCAAAGTCGTCGTCAGGGCCGCGGATCGGGCCCATGGCGCTGCCGGAGGACCACTACGAGCGGACCACGCCTGACGGCAGCATCGGCGAGATGGAGCACCCGGAGACTGGTAAGACCAGGTGGAGTTTCCCCTCCCTCTACTCCTCTTTTCACCTCCTCATCCATCCATCCATCAGCCTCGAGGGGAGCATACACACTCTGCATACGCACAAAAAAAAACAATGAACACTGCTGGCTTTCACACACTGTTTCCATAACACACACACACTCACACTCACACACACACATGCCAAAATGCACCGTGTCAGCAGGAATATTAACGTCGTATTTTTAATCAGACTCCCACAATTCCCTGCGCTGTGCATACCTTCGTTAAAGAGGTGTGTGACCTCACAGCAGCACAACACAATCAATATGCAACATAATCAACTCCCACGGCTTAACGAATTAACATCCCAATTATGTAAATCATACTGAGTCCAACCTTCCATCAGCTCCACTTATAGATCCACAGAGGGAGGCTAGCAGGGAGTACGCTAACACAATACACTCCCCTCTGTTTTCACCAGTTAGCATTTTGTCAGCCTGTCATCGTCACGTTAGCATGTTGATTTTTATATGTCTTTTCCTGTCCATCAGTTACAGCAGCTTTGACAACATGTGTAATGCTATCAGGTGAATGGTAGCCAGTTAGCTGCGGCCTTTTTGCAGAGATGCTAATGATGCTACATCACCATAAAGATTCACCTGGCTGTCCAAACAAAACACACACCTAAGTGTTTTTTGTTTTTTATTTTTTTTAGCTTCAAACACCTTAGCATATTGCTAACATGCATCAACATGTTGGCTCTTACTGCTCTGCCTGCTTTGATATAAAAACACAAAAACTGAGTTTTGAAAACTTTGCTAACAATCTGTATGTTCATAAGAGGTTTAGATGATGCTAATGTTGCTACGTCGCAACACAGATTTACCCATTTTTTTGCTTTACATTTGAGTTTGTGGCCGGTTTAGCATGGACCAAACTAGCTGCAATCAAATGTATAAATCCTGTTAGCATGTATTATCATGCAGTTTGCAATAGAAATACTGAAATCTGGGAAATACAACTGTGTTGTTTTTGTTTTATGGTGACCATTTTAACCATAGTTTTGATGTCACTTCACAGCTTTAAAAAAAACGGAAGGCAGGAAACAGACTAGCCGTAACTTAGACCCTGTACTATTATTACACTGATGTTAGCTCGTTGACTTTTACGTTTCTGCCTTTTGTAACGTAGATACTGAGCAGTTTTGAAGTTTTGAAGCCAGTTTAGCATGACACAAAGTAGCTGAAGTAAAATGTTAGCATGTATTATCATTGTGTTAGCCACAGAAATACTGAATCTGAGACATACAACTGTTTTTTTTTCGTAATACTGACTTTGATGCCGACTTAATTTATTGGCTGAAACAGCAGCAGATGGGAAAACAGAATTATTGGGGATAACATAGACACTGTGCTATTATTTGGCATTAGCATATTGACTTTTACGTTTCTGCCTGTTGTAATGTGAAAACTGAACGGTAAAAAAAAATGTCATGATGCTAAAAAGAGACAGAATGTCATTTTTTAGCTGTTAGCTACCTAAGCTATAACATTTACTGTAGCAGATGACAAACAATGAAAGATGCTACACACTTTAAAAAGTCGCAACACACATAAACATGTTTTGTGATTTAGTTTTAATTCATTTCAAGCCAGTTTAGCATTGAACAAAGTAGCTGCAATAAAATGTACAGATCTCGTTAGCATGTATTATCATCACGTTAGCCATAGAAATACTGAAATCTGGGATATTCAACTGTGTTGTTTTTGTAATACTGATGATGATGCTGACTTTTAACCTAATAGCTTTGACGTAACTTTCCATTGAAACACTGAAAGGTAGGAAAATAGACTTATTAGCTCTATGTCAGACATTTGTGCTAGCTTATTTTTTAGCATACTGACTTTTAAGTTTCTGCCTGTTTTAATGTAGAAACTGAGAAGTTAAAAATTGTGATGCTGCTAAACAGTGATTTGATCTGGGTCATTATTGGTAAGCTGTAGCCTTGGATGAGAAAATGAGCAATACACAAGTTTACTTTTGTTGTATTTTTGGACAGTATGGAACAGATAGTATGGAACAAGCTAACGGGAGTTTGATGTACACATCTTGTTAGTGCAT
>JAPZEB010000026.1:33070296-33084306 GCA_029783705.1 Chaetodon striatus
ACCACTGATCGAGACCAGCAAACAGCAATACTGGTTGTGATCTGGCGAGTCATTGCTGCATCTTCCAGCAGCATTTTAGCCCCAAAATGAAGGTGTTTTGTAGCCACCATTCCCTGTGTTTCCACCGGGGATAGTGCCACAAGAAAGGAGTTGTTTTTCACAGAGACATTGTTGCTTTCCAGCTGTGATTGTGTCCACAAAATCTTGTAGTTTAAGCTGAAGTATGATCTTTTACTAACCAAAACCAAGTGGTTTTTGTGCCTAAGTCTAACCACTATTAACCACAGCCTTGTTGAAAAGTAAAGTTGCAACATGTCTTCTACGTGATAACCTATAAATGTAATGTACAATGCCAACATTTATTCTGGCAATTGGGTTGCTGAAGGACTGGTTGTCAAAGAGTTTGCAGACAAACTGATGTTTTTCTTTGAGACCCTGACCAAGTGGTTTGGTTTCCCCAAAGAGCGTGTTGAGTCTTTCTTTGTATCAGTCATGTCCGGCCTCTGAGGCGTGTTGTTAAGATATCCTAATCATATTTTGCAAGTTATTTAAGAGCGTCTCAACACCCAGAAAGATGCTATACTTCCCATCTATCTTTCTATCCTTCTCAGTATTGCTGACATTATTTAGGCCTCTCTCGTCAGTGTTGAGTTTAATTAAGCCCTCCGTTCCCCCAGATGCCTCCAGACTCATAATTCAGAGTGTGATCGAGCACTAAATCAGTTGATCAAACCTAAACGGCCGGTGGGATGGCAGGCGACGAGTTTTCTCCACTTTACATATCGCCTCAGGGTTGTTGTTTTCTCTTCAGCAGGGCTCCATCAAAGCCCATTTCTGCCCCACATCAGCCCCTGAACTCAGAGGAGCTGGATTTTTTGACTGGCAGTCCATGATTTTTTTTTTTTCTATTTCTTCCAGAAGACTGTTTTTGACAGCAGATTTTGTGACACGTGTCCTGTCATCCCGCAGGTTTATTTCCTGCTTCAGTCTGTACCTGAGTTTCTTTACATGTGACTTCTGCTCCTCTGTCAGCTTTTGATGATGTTTAAAGGTCACAAGTGGCATTTTAATCTGTAGTGCAGTTATTTTATCATGACCCCTCGTAGTTCTCTGATTGAAGGGCAGCTCCAACCAAGAACAGCTCCAGGCAGAAAGAACTTTTAAGAGGGCAGACTGAAACAAAGCCTTAAGGTGGATTTATGCTTCTCTGTTGAGACTTTCCTGAAACATCAGTACATACAGTTACTTTATAGCTATGTCGGTTCAGACGTGCACTCTTTCAAGGCAGAGCGATAATCCCACCTGGAGTGACTCATGAGGGGGAAAACACAAAAATAACAAAACCTACAATCAGCATTTCTAAAGATCATTAATCAACACTTTACATTTCATTTGTTTAATCCGCACAAAACCTGACGTGTAGAAAGACAGTTGCCATTTATGTGCGGCTTTGTAACAGACTATTTTTTGGCTCTATTTAGTTGCCAGCAGAGACTCCCAGAAGTTACAGTCCATTTTCATTTGGAAGTAGTTCTATAGCGCCATTTTGTCAGTGATTTCAGCGTCACACACGTGACGCCAAAAGCCACCTATCACCTTTTCATATGCCGCCGGGTGGCGTCAGTTTGTAATGTGGCCATATATAACCGTTTGCTGTGTTTTGATGCGCGAATGGTTGGCTGGATGGCACCTGTCGTGGCAGTATGGTACACAGACGGGTGGCTTCAGTTCATGACACGGCTGAATGGCACCTGTTGCGGCGGTAAAATAGGCCACATGACGGTGCCAGGTTGAAATGCTGCTGGAAATGACGTAATATAAGGAGCTGGAAAGTTCCTATAAGTCAGGTGGGAAGGGAGGTGGATGGGTCAACAAACCTAAGACTTTCACCCGGGGGCCCGATTTTCACTTCTCAAATGAATGTAGAGCCAAACCACGATGTTATTTTTTCGAAACGTAACCCCAAATGTGAACAGAAATGTTATGTGGAGCTAAGCTAACTTGCTTGGGCACTAGCCTCATATTTAATCACACTTCTCATCTGATAATGAGCAAATAAGTCTACTTTCCAAAATGTCAAACTATCCCTTTAAAGTTCTGAGCCAACATGGACATGTAGCAACATTTATATTGGCCGGCAAATGTCAGCTTCTTGACGGTATCATGTGTTATCGTCCAGCAAATGAAAATATCAGTGGCCAAAAGTCCTGGTGGGAAATGTGCCACATGAAATAAATACATTTATTAAAAGTATATTAAATAACGTAATATTGTGTGACCTGTTAATGTTGCAGAGACAACTTAGATATAAATGTATGTTATGGAGACTGAATTTAGGGATTTTAATTCCAAATAAATCTACATATCCACCAAAGCTGTACATAGTGCATCCCTGCCTGGTGGAGTTCGGTGACATCATCACGGATCAGGTTCTGTGGGGAGACCTATAACACAGCACTGGTTGTCTCAAAGATCAGACCAGAGATACGCATCACTTCATTATGGTGAGCCAGACAGAGGATAATGGGCTCGGTGATGGCCGTATTGGCTGTCAAAAGAAGAAGTCTAGCGTTAACCCTGATGAGTACTCCCAAAAGTGCTTTGGATGAAGTCATCCAAATGTACTGAGCTTGTCAATAGCAGACATCTGATGATGATGACGACTGTGTCATAAAGTTAAAACTTTTAAAGAGAGCCAGTTAGGGGACTTTGAGTTGGCTTTCATATTACACATACAGCGTTCTACTGAGCAGACAAAACTTAAATATCAGATGATTCTGCAAAACCCTGAATTGCATCGACCACATTTTTAATGTTCAGAGTTAATGTTTTAAAGTGGTTTGATCCTGGACCGGTAGTACGAGTCTGTGGGGGTTTACTCCCCCTTTAGTTTTCATTTCAAACTGTGACACACACAAGTGGAAAACCTCGAAAGCAAAGCATAAATTTGGCTTCGGCCCCCTGTGGAGCAAATGTCAGCCGCCAGCAGTCCTTGTCTGGGTGTGCAGGAGTGCGGCGCTGAACCGCTGCCTGCTCCAGCTCGGCGCTGACCTCCGACCTCTTCTGCTGAGAGTCAGAAACTTTCTCTTAATCTGCAAAAGAAAACAAAGGAAAAGGCACAACAAACACAGGCGTGCACCGGCTGCATATAAAACAGCTCAGGGTACAAAACATAATTGTGAAGCGTCCTTGAAGGAGAAACACGTATTTATCATTTTCACAGTATTTATCAGAGTGGTGTAGGATGGGATTTAGATACTGGTCAATATGTTTTGCAGGATAAAGAGAACAAGAGAAATGTGATGTTTGTGTCTGTGTTCAGAAACTAATTTCTGATTAACTGAGTGAAGACCAAACTATTTAAAATATCTACAACTGAAACATCCAAGCTTTGGCTTTGCTCTTTGTGTTCGCCTTCTCTGAGGCATGCGAGGAATCTTTCTAATTATATTTCGTCCCTCCAGTGGACAGCTTTTTGTCCTTGCCTTGTCCTCCTGGTGAACAACCCAAAGTTAAAGCAAGAAAACAAAATCCAAAGGGTTGAACAACCTTTAGTCTCGCTTTGAATGCCGTCCGTTTGAAGCTTTGTTCTCAGAGGAAGGCTGATGTTTAAACGCTTGGAAGTGTTTATAATGTTTTTTAAGCTGCTCTTTGAACGCACTGATGGACTTAGGGCTCTTTAACCTTTCTCTATGAGCAAAACCACAGCGTTTGTTTTCCCACTTGGATTGAGTTTATTCACTGTCTCAACTTTATACACCCAACGACAGCATTTCGTCTTTGGCTTCAGGTCTACAAACCTGCCTTTGCAGAGTTAAAATATGAAAAAGTGAAGACATAAATTTCAGTAGAGGAATGAATTTATCACTTTGGAAAACTAATCAGGCTGCTGGAAATCACCAAGTTGTGCCATGACCTTTATTTTCATATTCTGCAGCCGGTTTATGTCCAGCGCCGAGGTTCAGTGTTAATACAGGTGCGTCTCTTAAGTAGGAAGGTGTGAGTGTTCTTCAAGTTCACCGCAGTACTTTCTTTACATGTGCTTCCTGCTCTTTTGTCAGCTTTTGATTACGTTTAATGGCCGCAAATGACATCTTGTTCTACTGTGGAATTACCTCCCACGACCCCTCGTAGTTCTCTGATTGGAGGGCCACTCCAAACCAAGGACAACTTGAAACTAAAGGAGTCTATGTGGAGGCCAGGATGGAGGATGTGTGTGTGTGTGTACAGTGCATCCGTTTTTCCCAGTATGATGTGATGGCCCCTGAGCGGCTCCACTGGAGCAGAGTAAGGGGCCGGGGCTTTGCTCAAGGGCACTTCAGTGGTGCTAATGAGGGAGAACAAGTGCTGCTCTTTCACTTCCCTCACTGTGACTCATCCTGCCAGCCTGGGGTTTGAACCAGCGACCCTCTAGTCACAAGCCTCCTTCTCTAACCTTGTTAAGCATCATCAGCACCAGCCATAACCACGATCTTTCCCTAACCTCAACAACCCTCTCAGACATTGTAAGAAGAGATAATTCTAAAAAAACACAAAACAAAACACTGAGCTGGATTTTGCAGAATCACCCAAAATCGACATTCTGTCTGGATGCTACGCTTCATAAAAACCAAATATAAATGGAAGTTAGACTGTAAGTGAAACTTGAGTTTTGAGTATTTTTATTACAGATGTGTCGCTGAGATCAAGAATGAACCTCCAGCTCCAGGCAACTGCATTTTTATTAATATATTTCCATTTTCTAAACCTTCATTTTAACATTAAATGTTCCCTTAAGCAACTTTGTTCTTAGTGAAAGGCTGAGTTTGTAAGATTTAGTGACATCTAATGTGAGGTTTGCTGATTACGACAAGTTTAAACTACTAATAACTAATTCCTTCAGGGTTCATTGTTTAGGAGGTCTCTCTTAGGGATGTACGATATTGGATTTTTGGCTGATATCCGATATGCTGATTTGTAACAACTTATTTGACTAATAACAGACACTGATATCAATATATCCACTTTCTTCCCCACCTAAATTTAGTCATCATGCAAGCTTTCAGTACATATTAAAAGGTTTTTCCTGTCACTTAAGCAACTGTTTCCTGTTATTACAAAAGTGTTCATCAAGTGTCTTCTGTTGTGGCATTAATGTCATATTATACATGCAAACTCTTATCGTGACAGCCCACCAGGTCTTCTAACTATGGTGGCCACGGCAAAAATGCAAAAAAGCAAATGTCTCTATCTAGAGTCAGTGTTTGGGCGACTGTAGAAACATAACGGTGCAACATGGTGATCTCCATAAACAAGGACCTGCTCCTTATGTAGACATAAACGTTTAATTCTAAGGTGACACAAACACAATGACTCTTATTTTCAGGCGGTTATACACTAAAGAAAAAATGCTTACTATATTCTGGGAATGCACAATATTGGATTATTTGCCAATATGCAAATGTGTATAATGACATATTTGGCCGATGACTGATACCAGTATCGATATATCCAATTTTTCTTTCCCCTATCTAAATGTAGTGATCATCAAGTCTCTTCCGTTGTGCCATTAACATCATATCATACATGTATACTCTTATCATGGCAGCCCACCATCAGATGGAGACATGGAATACAATACTTTTCAATGTATGTCATATTCAGTCATTGTGCAAAATAAGAAAAAGCATGTTGGCTGATTCTGAGTTCATTTCAAAGCTGATATCAGCCGATACCAAAGATGTTTTCTTCCTTTTCAAAACAAATGGACCAGGTGATTTAAACCGGTAAAAACACCAACCAAAGCAGTTTCGTGTTACAACTCAGTGGTTTTCCGACACTTCTCATGGCAGACAGGCCAACGTGAAAATGTGGAAACACAAAAACGCAAAGGTCCCTGTCTAAAGCCATTGTTTAGTTTGTCCATTATGGACTACCATAGAAACATGGAGGTGCAACATGGCGATCACCGTCAATGAGGACCTGCTCCCTGTGTAGATATAAACGTCTCATTCTAAGGTACCAAAAACACAACGATTCTTATTTTCATTTGCTCATACGCTAAAGAAAACATACCTATAATGTTACACTCCTTCTCTGCCATGTATCCGTCTTATATATTTATACGTAGATCAGCTTGGTCCAACTCTTCATTGAAGTTTTATTGTGTTCAATACAATATTCAAACCCAAGATGTTTTCAGGACTTCACTGTTGCATCAGATGGAAATATTGTCTCGTGCATCATTTTACCCAAAAGTTTGCCTCACATATTTGATTAGGAGCTTATTCTGAAATGTATTGATGTGTAAATTCGATGTCTTGTGTTGACTGTGTTGCTAGATTTCTTTCAGATATGTTGCATTTCTCCTTTAAAAAGCTATTTCTTAAACCGCATCATGAGCTACATGATTTCATTGATCACACATTAGTGTTAAAATGCCTCTCCCCGTGCTCCTGCTGCATTATAAATTCATTGTGGCTGCAAAAAGAAAATACTCCGAATGCATTTTTTACTTCTTCCAAATTAGCAGTCCTATTTACAGATCCACGAGGCGTTCAGGCCAAGATCTTCACCCTCTGCACCTTCAGCATCTGTCAGGTCTGCAGGCTGTAGACTCTGTGATCACAACCTGCGAACGCTCCAAAACATCAGCCGTCACATTTCTCTTTCTCCCCCCCCACCACCACCCCCCCACCTCAACATTAACCCACGCTAAAATTACATACAGTATCTGCCTCGGAGCCTTGTGTAACCTGGCTTTGATTCAGCGCTGTTGAGACCCACTTCCCAGATCAATGACATCTGGTGGAGGTGGGAGGTGGCAGGTAGGAGGGAGGGAAGGTCGCGGGGAGGTGCTGATGATGTGTAACAAACGCGCCCGGCGGGAGGTAACCTCTGGAGCAGGTAGCGTGGAGGAGGCGCTAAACGACTACGACGTCCAACTGTGTGTTTCATTATGAACAGATGCTGCCGTGATGGGAGGGAGGACGAGGAGGAGGGAGGGAGGGAAGGGAGGGAGGGAGGGAGGAGGGTGAGGAAGGTAGAATTGAAGAGGTGGAAATGGTAGAGGAGAGAAGTGAAGCCAGGAGGAGGAATTATGAAAGTAAAGAAGAGAAGAGCAAGAAAGGTAAAGGAGGAAGTAGGAGAGGAGTAAAGACGGTTCCTTGGAAACCAGAAGGAGAGTAGGAAAGGAAGTAGGGACAAAGGATGGAAAGAATAGAGTAAGGAAAGGAGGAAAGGATTAGATGAGGGCTGTAATCCTGGAAAACTGCAGCAGCACCTCTGACTGTGTGTTTGCATATGTGTGTGCGTGCGTGTGTGTGTGCACATTAAACGTTCCACTTTCCCCGAGTTAAAATGCGACCTCACACACTCGTACATGAACTAAATGCAAGGTCATGACACACTGCGGCCAACCAGCTGACGGCTGACAGTGAGTGTGTGCGTACCTCCAGGCCTGCTCCCTGACTTGATTCATAACGCTCACACACAGTATTTAATGAGCGTGTTTATACTGCTGGTACATCGTGAGTACTATCAGACTCCACTGTGTTCACATTGAGAGGTGAATTTCAGCCGTCTGGGTTTATTCGCCCCAAACAGCCAATAAAACAGCCCGACTGTACAGGTGATCAGCTGCAGGTAGCTGCGTCTGTGTGACGGCTCCGACTTTATATTCACCCGCCTCTTAAATTCACTTAACATTCAGTCCGAACACACCTTCAGAAATCCTCATAATAGCGCCGCATTAGTCATTCAGCTGTAGTCCAGTCACTGGAAAACAATTTACTGGACATTTATTGTGGAGTTGACAGGTCAGAATAAAACAATCATGTGGACTTTTATTGTGAAGATGAAGTTTAACTCTAAAAGGTCAAAATCAAAAACAAACCAGTGGACTTTTAGAGCACGTTTAAACCTCACATTCACAATAAAAGCAGTAATCTACACAACTCTAACAACAGAACAATGACAGTAATCACGTCCGAGACGCATCATGAAAATGAATGAGTTTGACCTGACGCAGTGTCCAAACTACAGGCACATTAGGCTTTTATTTTGCAGTCCAGTTACAAGAATAACATGTTGGCATTGTTCGTTTCTGCAAACCACAAATATTGGTATATTATATATGTTTCAAACTCGTCAAATCAACAATTCTAAAGTGGCCTGTATGAGCTGATTTTGTCTTCTGGAGGTGGAGGAGATGGTGGATGGCGCCACCTGGGTGAGATCAGGTCCCCGGGGAGAGTGCCAGGCTTTGAAGCCAATTTTACATGGTGGTCAAAATTGGATCTACACCGTCCGGGTCTGTCACGTTCAACACATTCACACATCCACATACGATGTCCAAGGTACCCTGGGTGTGTTGGTTGTTGACGTTGTGGGACGCCGTGTCAACTTCAGCCTGTTACATGCATTGTCTGTTTTCAAAATACACTTCTGTTTGGAAGGAAATGTACAGTTTGAATATAGTCTCTTTCAAAATAAAAGCACTACGTTGGCACGACACCGCCAATTGATGTTTTTTTTTTTTAATTCAACAAACACATGGTTGGGTTTAGGAAAAAAAGCAGGGTTTGGCTTTACAGTCTTACAGGAAGTGAACACCACTCTCTCAGGTGAAAGTTGGTGTTTGTTGGACCCATCCACCACCCTTCCCACCTGCCGCAGTCGGACTTCCGCCGCCTTAACTTTCATCCTTGTCCCGCCGCTTTACCCCCTGATGCCACCGGGCACCAGTAAACTATTACAGAAACTGGCCGCATATAATGCTGACATTAAAGGATGGCTTTTTTCATTGGTTTCTGACGCCGTGAGTTACTGCCCAACTGCCAGATTTCTACGACTTCAGAGTCACGTTACGTCCTGCGGCCCAAAAACACTTTTCCCATAGATTAAAATGCGGTATAAAAATATGATATTCAGGAGGTTCAGGGATTTGGGATTCATCAGTTGTTCACAGGGATCACTGCTCACTGTCTCTACTTATTTATTTTCTATTTCTCCGTTAATAACAAGGTATTCATATGTTAATAAGTATCGTAAGTAGTTTAGTAATATGTATGTATATATATTGTATATTTGATATATTCATTTTTTTAAAATACATAAAGATAGCAGGACAAGTGGATTGAGATATATATGTAATATTAACACTTACATTTATTTTTTTGTGAGGCAAAAATAATTGGTAATATATATTTATACTGGTTTACTTTTGTAAGTCATGAATAATTAGTAATTTATAGTATATATGAAGACAGGTTTGTATTTTGTAGAGTAGACATTTGGTAATGAATATATATTTACATGGGTAATATTGTGTGACAAAGTTAGATAGTAATAAAATCTGTGTATTTAGAAAAGTTTAACAAACAAACCCACAAACGTGGGTGTTTTGTAGCAACCAGTCAGCATGTTCACACCGAGGATAGTGACACAAAAAGGAGTTGTTTTTTACAGAGACATTGCTGCTTTTTAGCAGGGATTGTGTCCCCAAAAATGGGTATTTTAAGCCAAAAAATGATCTTTACCAAACCATTACCAAATGGTTTTTGTGCCTCAACCTAACCACACGTCGACCACAGTGCTGTTGAAACAAAAAGTTTCAAAGTATCCACTACGTAACTGTATGAAATGTACAATGCCAATATTTATCCTGAAGTTTGGGTTGTAGTTTTGACAGATATTATCATTACTGTGGGAGTATAAGGAGGACTGGCAGTTCAGACTGAGTATAAGGAGTATTAGGAGGAGTATGAGGAGGAGTTTTGGTCTGTGTTTCAGAGTTTGTGCTCATTTCAGCAAATTTATTTGAGTGTTGCATCCAGTTTGACCATTCCATGTTTTCCTATCACTTGAGTAACGGCCAGAAATCTTCCCAGAGCTGTGTATTTATCTGGTCTTTGATTCTATCTGCTAAGTAAAACACGCTTAATATTATAAGTGCTGCATTTATCTGTGACTGTGTGAGTTTATACGCAGTTCAACTGTTTGTACATTTTTTAAAATCTGATCTTCATTTTGCGTTATTGTGGCTCTGCAAACCGCTCCTACATTTTTTGATTAGCTTCTTTTTAAAGCATTATTTTTTTATCCTCCAGCCAGCTTTCAATTAATCCTATTTTTATTGACATTTTCTTTTTTCCTCATTGATGAGACATTTTGCATGGAATGTATTTTCTGCGTTGCGATACCTGAGGTGTAAGACGTTCGTATCTATCCTCTTGTAGGTGGAGCGTCGTCGAGCACCGAGCCGGAGAGAGGGGCCGGACAAAAAAGACTGCCTTAAGACAAAACTAAAGACACAAAGAGCATCTAAAGCTTTTTTTTTCCTCCTCCAATTTACAAAAAGAAAACAGATTAAGTCCTCAAGCTTTTTTCCCTCTGCTGCAGTTCTGAGGATTTTTTCTCTTCCCTTCCCTCCTTGCCTGTGGTCGTGAACTGCTTTTTTTGCTTCATGTTGCACATTCTTGGTACAAGTTTCCGTCGAGGAGAATCGAATCACAAAAAAACAGATGAAAGAAAAACATTTTTTTTGTTGGAGAAAATGTCCCCAATAACAAGGAATTAATCGTGTTTGGTTCTTCTGGGGTCTTCTACGTCTTCGGTAGGCCATTTTTCGGGAGGTGGATTTGTACTTTTTTTGTCGACGCTGCGCTGTTCTCTGTGTGGATTTAACTGAAGCCTAAGTGGACCCGTCACGATCGCAGTGGATTATCGGCTCTCCATCTTCCATGGGTTTTTGCTCTTGTTGCTCTTTTTCCAGCTGTTTTTGCAGTGAACTGTAGTTCCTCTTTGTTTTCCCAGTGTCACATTTTATGGGCCAGTTTATCCCTTTTCAGACTCTTTCTTTTTTTTTTTGTTTGAACTTTTTGGTAGCCCTGGTGCCTGTAGTTGATGATTGACAGTCAGGGTTCGGAGGACAGGGTGAACGGCAGATAATCAGCTGACCCATCTCCTCTCACCGGCCAATAGAAACTCTGGTAGGAACTGACAGGAACTGTTGTGGAAACCTTTTTGGTCCCCATTGTCTCCACTCATTTATCCATCCCTGCTTCATTAAGACTTTTGGCCAAAGTTGAGGGAGTCCAACTTTTGGGAAATCCTCTCGTCATTATCACCAGAATCAGACGAAACTATGGATCAGTTTAATCTCTGTGTGTGTAGGACTTGTTTAGCCTAGCTTAGCACAAAGACTAGAATCAAGGGGAAACAGTTAGCTTAGCTTCATCAAAACTGAAGGAGTACAAAGAGCTGACACCGTCACAGATGTGTCAGTGTTTGTGTTTAAGTACAAGAAAGAAACAGGAAATGTCAGAAATGCCAAAGATGTGTTAGCAGTAATACAAACAGTGTTTTCATTACATGGTTTGTCCACTAGAGGGCGCTGACAAGTTTATTTTTCAACTTAACGTTAAATGTCCCACTCAGTTTTCAGTTTAATAACCAAATTAAAGCACATTTTTCATGTAATGGGTTCAGGGCTTATTGACACGGCCTATAAATAATTTTTCGATATTTTCAGGCTACATCATGACGCCAGATACCTGTCTCAGTATTTTGAAATCTCCTCTAAACTACTGTGGACCAACACAATACTAAAATATTAAATGAATTACTGTTATAATAGAGTTAAATAAAGATTCCTCTTATAATAAAGTTGAATAAAAGACTGTTACAAGACAGTTTAGTAAAGTACAGTTAAAGAAAATTACACAATAAAAAATATAATAAAGTTCTGTTACAGTAAATGTAAATAAAGTATAATCTATCCAACTTTATTATAATAGTATACTATTTAATTAAGTTAAATTAAGTACTATCATAATAGAGTTAAATAAGGTTCTCTATTTACCAGTAAAGGTAAATAAAATACTGTCATTATAAACTTAAAGTGCGATTACAGTAAAGGTAAATAAAGCATACCTTTTTTTAACTTCATCACAATAATATACTATTTTGATAAAGTTAAATAAAGTACTGTTATATTAAAGTTAAAGTACTGTTGCAATAGAGATAACTAAAGTATACTTTATTTAATTGTTATAATAGTATACCATAATAATAAAGTTTCATAAAGTACAATTATAATAGAGTTAAAATAAAGTACTCCTATAATAAATTTAAAGTATACTTTATTGAACTTTATTATAATCGTGTACCAGTACAATAAAGTTAAAGTAAGCACTGTTATAATCAGCTTAAAGTATACTTAAAAGAAATAAATAAATAAAGTACTGTTATATTGAAATAATTGAAACTGGTGCCTTTATTTTGAAGCACCTGGTTCGTCTCAGGCCTGAAGTGTCGCTGGGAGCTTCAGGAGAGCAAGAAAGCTGCAATGCCAAAGCAAGTCTCATGGCAGTGACTTCAAAAAATGATGCAAAAGTTTGCGATAAAGTCATTTTATACATCCAGAGTTAAACAAGCCGCGACACATTGAGTATAATTGATATTTCGCCTGCCCCTAAATGGGTTCATGAGCTGTTTCAGTGCCTCTATAAAGGAGTTACAATCTAAACCCTGATATTTTGTACAAATTTCATCCATTCATCATTAATATTTGGTATTTTAGTGACAAAAAAATATTGTCAGGTTTTATACCGTTTCATTCATGGGCTAAGTCTTTTGGGCGTGGCCTTATTTACATATAAACCATCTCATGCAACAACACTGACTCTCAGAAAGTCCCCAAATTTGATGATTCATTTTTAAAACAATGCATTTAACATATTTGGATCAATGTGACTGTCAGAGGCGTCTGAAAGGAAGCAAACCCAGCCTACAAACTGGTTGTGTTAGCTGTGTTAGCCTAGCTTCATTGTAGCCTGTGTTAGCCTGCTAGCCTAGCTAAATGAAAAGTAAAAATTAGGCGAGCAGTTTCCCTTTGCTTCCAGTCTTTGTGCTAAGCTCCTGAAACTGTTACAGGTATATTAAACTATACAGAAGATAATATATTATTATATAGCTTATAATGAACTACAATAAACTGCTTAGATTTATTGAGAAGGAAGGACTGACGTACACACCGTCCATCTGTCTTATCTAGCTATCTAGCTAGCGACGTAGCTAGCTGCTGCTACTTCATATTTAAACCAAATCCTCTCCATCTTCATCACCCCTCTTCCTCCTCTGCTTCTCTCTGAGACAAACGTTCCAAATGTTAAAGACACAGTCGTTTGTTTTTCATGGAGTTGATGATGGTTTAACTGACGGTCAAAGTCTCGACTGACCCGTCAATCAAACCTGTAAAGACTGAAAGTGTCTCGGACCTGTCAGCCAGGTCTCTGCTCTCTTGTATTTTCCAGTAAATAAACCCGTGTAGGACTCAGCTGGTTGGTTAGTACGACAGCTTAGTAACAGATGAGTAATCTAAGCCTGGACTATTTGTATGTAAGTGTGTTTATTCTGAAATATACCAGTATGTTTATGGGATATAAAGTTGTAAAATGGTGTATGACTTTGAATATTTGTAGTCACCACTGGTTTGCTGTAGGAGTCAAACGGAGCAGCTAAGTGACCCGCTGCTCTACCTGTGAATGTACTTTGTATTCAGAGGTTTTTATTACAATAAACAAGTGCTGATATCAGACGTGACGCCGGGTCGGTCTCTGTGTGTCTGTTTACATGTGTGTGTGAAGATGTCAGAGGTCAAAGGCGACCTGAAGACGGGGACATGCGGAGAAAGACAGGGAGGAAAGACATTTTTGTATCTATATAATTATAAATCATGAAGCCACTGAAGCTTCACTGCAGTGAAAATAGCTAAAAGTGTTCCTCAGCGTGCGTGTGCGTGTGTGTGTGTGTGTGTGTGCGTGTGTGTGTGGGGTGCAAACTTTCTGAAGTGTGTGTGTTGGCTCACTCAGGTACGCTGCTGTCATTTTCTGACTAATTTTCTCCTTCAGTGACAACTCTACACCTGGTTACACACACACACACACACACACACACACCTCCGAGCCTATATATGTGGGCTGCTGTCATTATATGTGACTAAATTTCTATCAGCAGTGAGTTTCAGAC
>JAPZEB010000026.1:33123293-33135109 GCA_029783705.1 Chaetodon striatus
TGAATGTTTTCCAGGAGAGAACGTCTGAGAATTAAGGGTGGGCGACACATAAAATATACTTGATGCGTCGTAGCTTGTTGCACGTGGGATGTATAAGTGACCGTATCATGAACACTGAATATAAAAGGTTGCGTTATTCTTTTAAGCCACCAGCATGAGACTCCCTCTCTTACGGCCTTTTCCCTCTCACAGACACACACACACACACACATAAAGAATGACTCACAAACATGATGCATCACACACTCTCCTCTGCCCATCCAGATCACTTTCTCCCGAGCAACAGTGTGTGAGCAGAGTGAACCGTGTTTCTCATCTGCAGTGCTCCAGACTGCTAACCTTACTATTCAGTCTCATTTTGTGACCATGGAGCACCACTGAGACTTGCAAATATTATCAATATATAAACTGGAGAGCTCTTAGTTGGTTTCCAGCCTACAGTGAAAAAAATCATCACATTTAATAGTGTCACAAAACCAATTTACTTTAATGAGTTTAACAATACCGTAAGCAGAAGAAGTGAGTGTCTTTGTACCTGCAGGGCTCCAGACTGCTATTATTCAGTCTCATTTTGTGACCATGGAGCACCACTGAGACTTGGACATAATATGAACTGGACAACTGTTAGTGTGTTTCCAGCTCACAGTGAATAAATCCTCACATTTAATAGCACTGCAGTAACAGTTTCACTCTGTGCTAACTGCTAAAGCTAACTGTTGAACGGAAGCAAACGGAGACTGATCGTTCTCCAAACTAGAGATGTGACAGAGAACAGGAGACTGCTGTCTCATGTCCTCCAAACTAGAGCAGGACATTATCTGACAGAGGACAGGAGGCTGCTGTCTCACGTCCTCCACACTAGAGTGGGACATTATCTGACAGAGGACAGGAGACTGCTGTCTCACGTCCCCCAAACTAGAGCAGGACATTATCTGACAGAGGACAGGACACTGTCTTTCAGGACACCAAAGTCCCACTGACACTGCAGATGTCCTGTAACAGACATCACTTCTAACATGGATGATGTCATTCAGTCAGCAGGATACCTGCATGTGAAGTCTTTGTCTCAGGTCTTAATCTGTCCTCTCAGAGGACGTTAAATCTGCCCACAGTTCAGTCTGTCAGGTGTCTGCAGGTGTTATGACACTGTTGGTCAGTCTGTCTGCTCTGTGTCACATTTAGCTGCAATAACAATGATTAAAGTCGATGAACAGAATGAAAACTTTATCAGAGGAGGTCAAACTGAATTTTCCTTTGGGGAAATAATTTGCAGTTGGAGAAAAGGGTCATAAATTGAAATATACTGCAAAATATTTTATTGCAATACTCAGCTTATGGCCATACATTCAATATCCTAATAACATCGTATTGTGACCTAAGTATCGTGATAATATTGTCGATAATATAAATTGAGTCAGATTCACAGCAACAAGTTCAGCACTGTAAAAGACTGAGTGCTTGATGAAAACCTACAAAGCGACCACAGTGCCGCCCATCATGCCCTCGTCAACACAACCTGAGAACATGAAGTTTTGATTATAGTTAGTTGTGTTGTATTTTTTAATTTAATTGAACAAGTAAAATGAACCCTGGTCTGTTTGACTTGGCCTGCATGTTATAGACACGCTGAATGGTAAACATGCCCACGTGCATTATTTATCTCTCACATTAGCGCTCATCTCTTCACTCACTTTGACAATTTAATTATAGAATCATCAAGACTGGTAAATCATACACAAATTAAGCTAAATAGAACTGTCAGAGGATGAACTCTGATGAACAAACAATCCTGCATGAACTCTCCTGGAAATAATAAATGATACTGTTGTAAGTGGACTTGCCTGGATGAGAGTTGCAGAAATAAACGCACAGTGCTGAAGCAACCAAATAAAACAGAGCACTTTTTATGTCTTTTACATTAAACCAGTGTTAAATTGATTCTGCTGTGTGTTGAAACCACACCTTCAATAACCACACCTTCAATAACCACACCTTCAGTTGTCAGGTGGCATCACTGTGCTCAGACATGCATTGCGATACAAAGACAAGAAACATGTTCTTAGGACAATCTCGTCACATATCGATGTTGGTCATGGACTTTACATGTTGACATACGACGTGCAAGGTATCCTGGCGTGGTTGTTGATGTTCTAGGACGCTGTGTCAACTTCAGCCTGTTACATGCATTGTCTGTTTTTAAAATACACTTCTGTTTTCACAGGAAATGTACAGTTTGCATACAGTCTCTTTCAAAATGTTGCTGTTGAAGGACATTTTGTACCTTCAACAACACACGCGTGATTGGCTTTAGAAAAAAAGAACAGGGTTTGGCTTTTAAAACTGCAACACTGCAAACGCTTGACTCCCAGGTGAAAGTCTGCGGTTGTTTGACCCATCCTTCAACCAACCCTTCTTAGACCTCCGCTGCCTTAACTTTTATCGTTGTCCCATCGCGTGTCCCCCTGATGCCTCCAGCTACTGTTTAATAATAACCACGTTCAACCACGCATCATTCTAATGTGAAAAGATGGCTTTTTCGTCGCTGTCTGACGCCAGAGGTCACCGAGCAAGCACTTTTTTTTTTTTTTTTGACAACTTAAGAGTGAGACTGGGTTGATGGGGCAGCGTCAATTCATGATGTGGCTGGATGGCAGCTGTCGTGGTGGTATGTCACGCAGCTGGACAGCGCCAGGTTGAAATGCTGCTGGTAACGACATGTTATTAGGAGCTGGAAGGTCACTATAGGGTGGATGGGTCCAAAAAACCCCAGACTTTCACCTGGGAGCCCAGTGTTCACTTTCTGTATGAATGTAGAGCCAAACCATGATGTCTATTTTTTTTTAACCATGTGCTTTTGTTGATGTCCTGGCATTGGTTGTCGCATCCAGCAACATGAACAGCAGACACAGGAGGATACCTAGCATGTAAAATGTAGATGTGATAATGACAAAGTGGAAATATGGGACAATTTGGGATGAGAACGTGTTGCTGATTGATGAGGGGATGATGGTGTCTTCTAGACGAACTGCGGTGTCCAATTTTACTTTTGTAGGTTTGTCCTTTTTGGGTAGAAATGGGAAAGACGATACTTGTCACAGAACAGGAACAGGGTCTTCTATTGAGATATGTTATAGGATACATATCTGTGGGTGTCCCTTTTTCTTTGGACGGGCAGCGTCAGGTCATAGCATGACTGGACAGCACTATTTTACATATTGTTTACATCACAGATTAAAGTTAAAGGTTCATCTCTCCATAGTCTTTATTTCATTGATAACAGCAGTCTGTTGGTGTGTAGCCGGAGGGTTTTTTTCCTGCATTCATCTTCCTGTGATGAATTTCTTTCTCACAGCCAAACACATTTTAAATTGATATTCATCCTGTGCCAAGTATATCCAGGATTTTGCAGAGGTATAATGTGACAACAGAGCAATCACCTTCTATTCCAAATACATTAATTATCTCCCTGGCAGTATGAAAACATTAAAAAAACAAGCCCAGGAAATATGACACCCAGTGTTGGTTTTGTCCTTGAGAACTGCTTTATATGAATCCAAATTTTGGAGCCACTAAATATCAGATCATGTTTTTCTAACAGAGGTTCCATCAAGGCCTCGGGGTGGTGGTCCCATTGTCTTTTAACGTGGACTGTCGAGTAGTTTTTGACTTTTGTTTCCTCCACTGCTCATATAAATAATAATAACTTTTATTGAGTGAGATTTGGTTACATCAGTTACATGTTTCAGTCTGTTTCGACTTTTGTCTCATCCAGTTCCCTCACAGATCTCAAACTTTGTGATTTAGATTTGCCATGTCATGGTTATGAGTTCTTAATTTTTGGGAACACGCTGCAGCTCGATTTCATTATCATGCTGTTTTTTAGCTTCTGTTCTTCAACACAGGTGGACTGAGTACATTTTTTCCAAACTTCACCTGAAATATCTGCCTCTCTCTTCTCGTCTGTGCCTTTTTCTTTTCTTTTTTTTTAACACACACTCACATAAAGTAGTAGAATAAACTTTGATCTCAGCAGGTCTGGTCCCTCTTCCTCCCCGCTGGCTGTAGATGCTGCAGAGAGGAAGAACAAAGACTGATGGGACATCAGGGCCGAGAGACACACAGAGACGGAGAGATGCAGGTGGAAAACAAAGTTTTAGAAAGATGGAGGAAAGAAATGAGAAAGCAACAAAAGGAAGGACGGCCAAAAGAGGAAAGGAAAACTGAGCAGAAAACAGAAATTAGCAGATAAAAGATAGAGTAAAAGAAGAAGAAGGGCAGAGTTTCAGTACATGTACCTACAGTTCTGCAGTTGTTTGGAGGTTAAATTGAAATGTTTTTTAGTATTTTATCATTTTCTGTCATTTCATGAATTACCGCATCAAAGAGAGAAGTCAGAGCGGAGCCGACTGTCAGACTGCTGGTTTTAATTCAGGAAAACATGATGGCTTTTTATTATTCAGCTTCTTAAGTTGCCAAGTTTGCAGCAGTCAGATGCTCAAAGACCCTGAACACTGGTGGAAAAAAAGAAACTGAAGTGTTTGGATTTTTTTTAATCTAATTTCTACCAAAACATTTAAAATCATGCCAGTGGAGGACTTTTATTTTGTTAAATAGCAGGCCTTGTGGTTTTTATGTTGGAGAGTGTTTAGTGTCAGTGTCATGACTGAGAGACAGAGGCAGTGGGTGGTTATTTAAAATCCTCTCCTGTAAGTCTGTCCTGTGGTGTTCCACAGGGCTCCTACCTGGGTCCTCTTTTGTTAGCCTTTTATACTTTGTGTCCCCTTTTGGTAGATGATATATGTTTTAAAAGGTATAGTTTATCATTGGTATGGAGATGACACCATCTTTAACCCATAATACACCACAAAATTTGAGTTTTAAAGTTCACTCTTGACCTTAGGAAACAGTCCATTTAGTCAGCTAACTGTTTTAAAGCACTCTAACCACTTTGTAACTGCTGCACAGCAATTTGCCTCAGGATATTTAAAGTTCAGACCCATCTTATCGTATTTTCTCTTATCTATCTTATCAGCAACTCAACTCTTTTCTCAGCACTTTCCAGCCCCTGGAAAATATCAGCATTTAAAAATCTAGTTGCTATTATATTAAATACAAGTACAGCTGCACTATATGAATATTCAATAAAGGAAAGCTGCCACCTTCTGTATAAGTTACACATGCAGTGCAACATGAATGACTGACACTTGGCTCAGACTTCACGTGGGCTTACTGACAGACAGAATATAATAAGGACATTATAATTAGTTTAATAAGCCTGGAAGCACTGTTGTTGGTCAGTGGGTGAATGTATGGCTAATTAAGTGCAGTTAGCTGAGCGCTGATGGCTGGCATTAGTGATGGTTGATTGATTAGCGCTCACAAATTGGCCTGTTATCACAAGAATTGTTTGATTCAACTTCAGTGCCTGACACTTTTTAGTAAAGTTTTATTTATTTCCACAGTTCCAACACAAAAGGACGTGTTGGTGTTCATGTTATCTTTTCATGCATGTCTTGATCACGGATGTATTAAGCGACCTGGATGCAGCATTGGCAGCACAGCCCCGTTCATTCCTATGAAAGTTGCTCAGTGGCGCACAAAGCCAAAATCCCTCAGTTTTTGCGGTATGACATCATGATTGGCACTGCTTCCACATGACTGGGCCCATAGAGCAGGCACACTAGAGACTTGTGGCGGCTGAGCCCTGCCAAGCACAGCAAAGCGGCTGACTTGTGGTTTAGCACTCTGCTAACTTGAGTAGGGATAAAATAATTTAATCTCGTCTTGTAGACTTTCTAAATGTTAGCAGACCGATTAAGTCTTGATAGTGGAACAAGTCATTTCACGGAGGTTGTGACGCTCAATAAAAATGTATCCACTGACTTATAGGTGTCTCTTTTCCAACGTAAGCCTATGGGAAGAAATCTTTTTGGGCCGACTGGCATCACGTGACAGACCCTGGAAATTGCAGTACCACAGTTTGGCCAGCACACCTCCTGGGGGCTTGGTCCTGGTACAGTGTTACAGTAGTAAGTTTCCAATCAACAACAGATGGAAACATGAACAGATCCCAACTTAGTGCAAAGCTAGCGAGTGAATATGCTCAGCATTTATCGAATGTTTGCTCGGTCGTGTTCTGACTGGAAGTTAGCCGCACATTGCCAGAAGATAATGATTCATAAAATCATCATATTCATAACTTTCTCACTCCGACCTCGTCACATATTGACAGTTGGTCATGGACTTTTCTTGTTGAGACACGACGTCCAAGGTACCCTGGGTGTGTTGGTTGTTGACGCTCTGGGACGCCGTGTCAACTTCAGCCTGTTACATGCATTGTCTGTTTTCAAAATACACTTCTGTTTTCACAGCAAATGTACAGTTTGCATACAGTAAAAGCACTATGTCAGTACAACACTGCAAATTGACGTTTTTTTCCCCCTCAGCAAACACACACAGTTGGGTTTGGCAACATAACTATGTTGTTAGGTTTAGGAAAAAAGAGCAAGGTTTGGCCTTACAATTCTAGGCAACGCTCACACCACTCTCCCGGGTTGAAGTCGTTGGTTGTTGGGCCCATCCACTACCCATTCCACCTTCCCGTATTTGTACTTTTGCTGCCTTAACTTTTGTTCTTGTCCCACTGCGTTTCCCCTCCATGCCACCAAGCACCATTAAACTGAAACTGCGACCAGTCAGGTATCGAGCCGAGGTTAAAGGACAACTTTTCTATCAGTTTTTGACACCACAAGTCACTGCCCAAGGGCTGTATTTCGACGACTTTGGAGTGAGACCAGGTTGGCCTGTCGCTAATTTGAAGACAACATTTGAAGAGAATTGCAAGCACGGCCGTTCTCAGCTTTCAGTGTCCAAAAGTCCACCGCTAACATTTTCATCACGTCAGTGAAAATGAAACAGATTTCCTCTTAGTCTTTTTTTTTTTTTTTAATTTTTATCAAGATCTATTTTAAGCTTGCCATCGTTTCGTTTTCGTCATGGAAAAAATGTTGGTGAAAAATGTTTATCATAGTTTTCATCACCGAAATTAACACTCATTAGAACATGAGGAGAAACCAAGATTGACATCATGTGTTACCAGCTGGCCACCATATTGTTTTCAGACATAGGTATAAGCTCACATTATGTTACCCACCAGCAGAAACGTCTATTGGTCCAGTGCGGTGCAGTGCATTCTGGTAGTTGCAGGTTTTTTCAACCTCTTGAGCAGAGGTTAATACCACAGCCATGTTCTCTGTTTTCTCATGTAGCACCAATTACAAAAGTATTTGCTTCTTTCTGTTGCACAAACTAACCCAGTTTTATGAAGAGAACATGTTACCAGCAGAGAAATAGAAATCAATGACATTATCAATGACAACATGTGACCCATGTCAGTGCTACGTACTAAAGCTCAACAGGAACTCAGTATGGTTACGTTCACGCCACGGCTCTGTGTGAAAGAGAATCTATATTCGACCTAACTTGATTGTCTCGCCCTCAACTTACAGAATACTAAACTGACAGAGGAAGGCAGAGACAGATCCAGACTTCAGTCGAGCTGATGTTTTCTGCAGGGAAGCAGTAACAGCAGAGACAGACGTCATACTGGCTGTGAAATAACACGGATGGAAAACTGCATGATGGATTACTGCTCACTGTATCTAGTCATTTGCAATCCCTTTGGTTCTACACCTGTCATGTGGTGAGAGTGAACCATAGAGCTCCCTGCCACTGTGAAGAATTACTATTTACTGCCACTAGCGCCGTTAGCTCAGCGCTAGCAACATCAAAGCAGTAGTTCAGTTTTACCTTCATCTCTGTGTTCCCCCGCTAGAGTCAGAAGTCTGTCAGGAGCAGGCGCCTCACAGGATGGAGTCTGGAGGTTTGAATAGGCCGCTGATGACTTGTTTCAGGAGTTTGTAAGATTCGAGTCACGTCACATTTGTCTCTGACAAGCGTCTGTCTGTCTGTCCGTCAGCAGAACAACAGCGAGGCTGCGTGGGAACATGGATCAGTGAGCAAAGCAGATAAATATACGACACACGTAACTGAGTAAGCTGAGGAAGAGGATCCTGGCGTAGAGCTGCATGGGTTGGTAGTTTTATCACGCCTATTAAACATAAGTGCAGCTGAATATTTTTTAAAGATAGAGGCAAGATGTGAGGGCCATTTTGTCATGGACTTGATGCTGCTGCTGATGTGGTGTACGTATGCCGAACCACATGATGTGTCGCCTTAAGACGGGTGCAGGAGAGGCCGCTGTAGGTGAAGAGGTGATGACAGATAACAGGAGGTTTCTTTGGAGAGATGGTAATGGTCTCTGATCAGTGATGGTCGACAGTGAATGTCCCTCCTTGTCTGTTCACTCATGCTCTTGTCCAGGGTCGTTGGTGTTTTACTGATGTAGCGTTCGTCCAGGTCTTAAGTTGTGTGGGATTCTCGTGGTCTCCTCCTTGTACCTGGTCACCCACAGAGCCCCTGAGACGAGAAACATCCACCTGCAGAGCTGGAGAACCACTGTTTTTGACGTGCACATACACGAGTACAAACAGAGATTGTAAAACTAACGTTAGCCTTGTGTTCCCAAATGCTTGTGTAAAGTGGAAGTAGAAAACGTATCTACTAGCTAGCGCATCAGCTGGCTAGCAAACGCTGTCTGCTTATCAACTCCTTAATCATGGTAACTCTACAGAATATAGCAGCTTTTATCAGAGTTCATTTTAGGAGGACCACCACACGGAAACGTGTTCTTTGTTTAGAGACAAACGGACGACGCTAATGCTGTTAGCAAGAAACAAACAACTATGATTAATTGTTCGTTAACTGTCCGACAGATAAAACAGAGAGCACGTTTTCTTGTGGGGGTCCTTCTAAGATGAGTAGTAGTTGAAGTTTATATTGTCCGTTACGACTGGGAAGTTGATACACTCATGTTAGCTCGTGCTAGCCCAGCTAGATTGTTGAAATGTTGACTGCTCCCAACAGTGAAGTGATTGGCTGAAATTAAAACTGATAAGTTTTTGACTGAAAGGGGATTGTAGGCCTCTGATTGGCCACATTAAAAAAATTATTGACAGATACCTCTCGCCTCTCGAGCTTGCACATGTGCACATCTAATCAGTGGCTCTAGAAATTGCGCAAGAGCACATCACATAATTTTTCGTGTATTCAATTTCTTATGTTGTAGCTGCTCATTCTTCCTCTTCTTCTTTTTCCTTTCTTATCATTAATATTAGTAGTAGGAGCCAAAGCTCTGCTGTTATTTGCTGCTCAACCCAATCGCCCAAAAAATAACAATAAAAAAATTAAATAATAATAATAATAATTTTATTAGTATAGCACTTATCTAAACAAGGTTACAAAGTGCT
This sequence comes from Chaetodon striatus, assembly GCA_029783705.1. Taxonomy (NCBI): domain Eukaryota; kingdom Metazoa; phylum Chordata; class Actinopteri; order Chaetodontiformes; family Chaetodontidae; genus Chaetodon; species Chaetodon striatus. Next base: position 33,132,662 of record JAPZEB010000026.1, read on the forward strand.
TCAGACGACAATAACATTACAATGTTGAAAACAGTGTGAAGAGCTGAGAAAAATAGTGTGTACAGAGGCAAAAACAGACAAATCAGGCATTAAGGCAAAGTTTCCTGTAATAATATGTTCATGCAATGATTTAAAAACAGTTAATGTGCTTGCAACCCTGATGTCCTCAGGCAGAGAATTCCAGAGCTTCGGGCCCTTGACGGCAAAAGCCCAGCCGCCTTTAGTTACCGACCTCTATCTGGGGACGACTAGCAAGGGTAGACTTGAGGATCTCAGGTCATGACTTGGATCATAGGTAGTCAGATACTCAGCTGTATTACTGGGGGTTAAACCATGTTGAGCTTTAAATGTTATTAAAAGAATCTTAAAATCTGTACTGAAGTTAACTGGCAACCAATGAAGGGAGGCGAGAATTGGGCGGTGACCTGTGATTTGTCCCAGTTAATACAGCCTGTCATTCAGAGCAGCCCCGCCCTTAATTTTGCCTAACTTTAAGCCTTAATAATCATAAGTGGGTGAGTTATATAAAAATCAGCCTCTGCGCAGTCGTCAAGAACGGGTTTATTAGCTATGGAGACCCAAACTGGTTTTTGTACCAGGCTGTAAACATGTTTATTTCTGCTGTTAAGTTGGGCATTTTTCATCTATAGGAATTGACTAGCTTCTGGAGCCAGCCTCTAGTGGCCATTAGAGGAACTGCAGTTTTTGACACTTCTGCCTAGGCTTCATTTTTCAGCCTCAGAGGTTGCTGCTTCATTATTTTTTTCAGCAGATACTTTGAAACTCTATGTTTCTACGATGCTGTGGTATATGTGGTCAGGGTTAGGCACAAAAAACACTTGGTTATGGTCAGGAAAAAATCATGTTAAGCTTAAAATACCTGCTTTTGAGGGCACTGTCCCGCCAGGAAACGCAGCAGTGTCTTGGGAAAAAAACAACTCTTCTTGGCATGTTCACCGCTGATTTAAAAAACAAAACAGAAAACGGACAGATCGCTACAAAACACCCACATCTAGTGCTTTGAAAGCCCATGAAAACACAGCGATGACTCCCTAAAATATCTCTTGAATATCGGTACACCTTGGCAGAAGCCTCACCTAGGTGTCACGCCATCCACCATCCCCTCCTCCAGATGACAAAGTCCGCACATTGATATTTGCACGACATGTGCACATGTAATATATTTGTTGTTTGCAGGAACATATAATGCCAAAAATTTGTTTGCTCTGAGTCCACAGTCCCCTCAGGAGGGCGTTATCATCGTCGCTCCCTTTTCCCCGCTGCACTGAGCTCTGTGTTTTGTCGTGGGGAGTGACGAGGTCAGATGCCAAATATCAGATCACGCCAAATATTAACACAACAGTCCGTTCTGTGTTAGCTGGCAGACTGAAACGTGTTTGTTATAGCCCTGTGTCGGTGTCAGATGACTGTCTGTAGAAACCTGTTGTGAGTGGTGTAGAGTGTTGATCTTAAGGCTGCTGCTCCTCAGTCACATGATAAAAAGCAATAAAAAAAAACTGCCTGCTGCTCGCTGGATTTTATTGCCTTCAGCCTCTCGCTCTGCTGCCTCTCCCAGCACTGTATGTGTGTGTGTATATTTGTGTGTGTGTATTTGCATGATCCTATCAGTGTAGGCGCGCCGCACTGTGCCCGTCCAGTCTGCAGGCTGATATATATATGTTAGTGCTGTAATTCAGTTTTCTGGTATGAAATTATTAATGAAGAAAATACATTTGTGGGTTTCTTTTGTTGCGTGTGCAGCCATCTGGTCGATGATTTCTCATACCACTCGCTTTGGAGCGTGCCTCTGAAAAACCTCCGTCTGGAGGGCCACGTCGCCCTAACACTTCCCCCTATTTCTATCTATATCTAAACTCGAACTGGGACATCGACTCCTACGTGAACGTGTAAAACAGAAGGGTAAGGGCGAGGTGTTGGAGGCAGGGGGTGTACTGGGATCTCATCTATCAGAAATAAAATCGAAAAGAGAGTTGGGAGTGAGTTTGTGTCCCAAGCGAGGGAGTTGAAGTATCTCAGGGTCTTGTTCACGAGTGACGGTAGAATGAAGCGTGAGATGGATCGAGGCGTCTGCAGTGATGTGGGTGCTGTGCCGCACCATCATGGTGAAGAGGGAGCTGAGCTGGAAGGCAAAGCCATCGATATACTGGTCCATCTATGTCCCAGTCCTCCCCTATGGTCATGAGCTCTGGGTAGTGACTGAAAGAATGAGATCACAGATTCAAGCAGCAGAAATGAGTTTCCTCCGACAGGTGGCTGGACTCAGCCTTAGGCAGAAATTATACTTCTGCATCGAATCTATGCCGTACCTACGCTAAGTCTCTGTGTCGATGTAGAGCCTACATCGTACCCTATTTCACAGATAAGAAACAATAAATTGTGAAGACAATAAAGCCTCCACAAAAATAGCATTTTAAGTCTTGTGTGTGA
>JAPZEB010000026.1:33135209-33149868 GCA_029783705.1 Chaetodon striatus
GACGCCGTGTCAACTTCAGCCTGTTACATGCATTGTCTGTTTTCAAAATACACTTCTGTTTTCACAGGAAATGTACATATCGTACATACAGTCTCTTTCAAAATAAAAGCACTATGTTGGTACAACCCCACAAATTTATGTTTTTTTCCTTCAACAACAAAAGCATGTGGTTGAGTTTAGGAAAAAAGAACAGGGTTTGGCTTTACAAACTTACAGGAAGTGAACACCGGCCTCCTGGGTGAAAGTTGTGGTTGTTGGACCCATCCACCCTACTCGGACTTTTGCCCTCTAACTTGCGTAATTGTCCAGCCGTATTCCCCCCCTGATGCCACCGGGCGCCATTACAGAAAAAGGGCGACCAGCTGTGTACCATGCTGATTTCTCGAAGTCTCTGACACTGGAAGTCACTGACCAAGCACCAGTATTCTGCGACTTAGGAATGAGACTGTATTGGCTAGGGTACGGCAACACCTTCTGGACTCTATACACTCTCAACACAAGGACAGGCTTTTAACCAGGTCCTAGTCGCTGCACTGACACCCTGTCAGAGCTCCACACGGACACCTGCAGGTCTCTAAGGTCTCCTGATCAGAGGCGTTTGGTGATTCAGACGTACAACTAAAGGAGGTTACACCTTTCAAGTTTTGGCTCCTTTATTTATGAGCTCTATGGACTTTAAAAAGCAGGGTATAAATAATTCTGTTCTAGAAAGGTTTTATACTCGGTAAATAAACTTTCCTGTCCTTACTTACTTCAGCATTATGCAGCTGCAGCGGAGCTCCGTCTCCCACCAGCTGAACCAGTTTTTCCACATGAAGTTTAGTTGGTGAAGCAGTTTTCCTCCAGAGAGCAGCATCGCCGAGCTCCAGCCTCGATGCACAGTGACGGACTCCACTTCTGTTTGAGGGCTTTTACTTTTAGATTTCCAGCAGGGGAGGAAAAAAAAAGAAAGAAAAAAAACGTCTGTCACACTTTATTTCCTCCATTAAAAAAAAGAAGAAAAAAAAATCCTCAGCAAACTTCATCTCAGTGTAGAAAATGACACAAAGTCTGACAGGGAAGTTTATCTGCAGCCGTCCTGATGTTCTCAGTCAAATTATCTCTCTGCACAGTTTCGCTCCCTTTTCAAGACGATTTGAGAGTCCTTAGAGCAGCTTCCTTTCAGCGTGAGGAAGAGGAAAATATCACTGTTGAAACAAGGATGTGCTCTGATGTAAATCTCTGGTGTCGTCTGAATTTATGAGTAAACATAAAAAAGGAGGGTAGTTATAATTTATTATGTTCCTCGTTTTGCTTGAATGTTTCCATGAGGAAAGGGAGAATGGATCTTCCCTTCCTGTGTTCCAGTTTTGTTCTTTCTTTTCATGTGTTGTTTAATATTTGTCAAAGGCTAAAATATGGACACAGAGTTAATCTCATTTTCAGATGCTTGAAGCATAGAGAAGCGATTAAAAAATCATTTTCCTTGTTCATTTTTTTTTAAATAAGTTAACTTAGTTTTTGTCCCGGATTTCTTTTATTGAATTCTCTCTGCTGAAGTCAAACCAGTCTTTAACTTCTTGCTTGTCTAACAACAAACTGATGCTGCTGTTCCTCGGAGCATAAACATGTTTAAGTTCCCCCTGAGACCAGGCTAACTCGATTCCTCCTCAACGCAATGCAACGTTACCTGTGCAGCTCGTCACCGCGCCCCTGCTCCCCAACGCGCCTGTCACATGTCGTTTTCTGCGTCTGGTCATACGTGTCAGCATCAATCTGTGTGCAGCATCACTCAGCCATGTGAGCAGGAATATGAGAGCGCATCAATCAGCCGCAGGTAGACTGTTAGTGTCGGATCAAACGGGAAGTGGCTCGGAGCGGAGACGCTGACAGTTGTCACGCCGAACACACAATCGGTTTGGAGTCATGAAAAAGACAGAAAATGATCAGTGAGGAAACATTAAAGCTGCGGCTGACAAACACAAAGAGTCAGTGTGATGACTGACGGAGGGACTGATGGAGGAGAGGCTGAGAGTCGCTGCAGCACATTAGCATCATGCTAACTGGGTGAAAACAAAACCCCACTAACTTATCTCTTAGTTTGACACCAACAAACATAAATCACAACATATTTACATGCGCTTTAACTACATGCTCTAATTTCTACATCTTATTATACTTCTAGAAGGCTATGTTTAGTACATGTGGTGCATCAGATACTACAGTATGTGCTGCATGTTGTAGTACACTTAGCTCATATCCTCCTGTTACTGTGTCTGCCAGACTACGCAGTACATTTACTACATGACGCTGTAGTAAATCCACTATAACACCCAGCACACCACCTTATTCATGTAGCATATTTAGTACCTCTATAATACCTCCAATGCAGTCAGAATATTCTGTATATACAGCATGTAATATGACTAAACATCAGGGCGTAAATAAAGACAGGGCAGGCAGCGTGGTTTTACCGAGGCTTCTGGGGTGGAGCCGTTGCAAATGATGGAGATACACCTGTGTTTGTGAATCAAAAATTTGCTGTAGATGAATGGCAAACATAGAAACCCATCTCTGACATGATGGGTTTTTTTTTTTTTTTTTTTTCTTAACTTTTTGGCAACAAATAGGGTAACATTTATGTTGATGTTACCGAATGTTAAGTCTCCATTTGATCATGTGACAAGGTGAAATGATCAGCAGCAGATTCAGGCGCAAGTTTAGGACCAGAGTCTGTCAAGACAAACTGAGCACATGTGACAGTCCAGTGAGCAGTCGTGACTTTTAAACAGAAAAGCAGCAGTAAGACAGAACAAGAGACCAGTGGTGTGTGTGTGAGTGTGTGTGCACTTAATAACTACTAGCATGCACAAGGCTCCGTCCAAACTACTCTACAGCACTGCTAAACATGACACACAAAGTGTATGTGAGTGTGTGTATGGTAAGTACATGTTATAATTTTACCCGTTGTTCCCGTAGTGCTTGTACTGTGGATCACATGCCCTGGTGTGTTTGCTTCATGTGGTGCATCACATACTACATTCAGTATGTGCTGCATGTTGTAGTACATCTAGCTCATGTCCCTGTTACTGTATATCTACATATGCATCTGCTAGAACATGCAGTACATTCACCACATTAAGATGTAGTGCAGGTTGTACATGACATTAAAATACAGCCAATAAATTCAGAATATTTGGAATATACTGTACGTAGTATTGCTAAACCTAGTACTACAGAATTTGAAAGTAACACTGAATGTCTGTGAGATTAACTGTATTATATCCCTTTTTTTTTACTTTGAATTTTCATCTGAAATTTGTACTTTCCTCTACATGAAAAAAGACATTTCCACAAGACACTGGAGAATAAAAAAATTACTAGAATGCAGCACATGAAGTGTTTGATGCTTAAGATAAGATCTCCTGGAGCCCCCACTTTATAGGTGTACAACAGCCTACATTTCCTTCTGCATTTCTTCCAGTAGCTTGATATTTTTTTCCTCAGTAGGCTGCTTTTGCTTCTCATTGGAACAATTCATAAAAATGCTTCTTATTATTATTATTATTTGGCACTGGGGACAAATTACCGCTTTCTGATTGGCTGCTTTGTGTGATCAGTAACGAGACTTAAATGAAATATAACTATCAAATTTCCAAACGTTTCATTTGTTTAACACTTAGACATATACTTTTACTTTACTTGGCTTTTTTACCATCTGAGGAACCAGTGATAATAATATTCATATTGTCCTGTTATTTATCATTTAATGACATGTTTTTTTAGAGCTGGTATCGCCACTGATTTCCTGAATCAATTGGGTATCAGTTTGATACAGGATATTTCACTTCCAATACCAATTTTTGCCATAACGTGAACAATATTCTCAGAGAACTAAAACAGTGAATTTTACAATGAATCATTCTTTAAAAAGAATAAATTCAGAGCAGGATTAAAACTGAATATTTTAAAATTAATGTGGTTTTTAGAGCAGCAACGGCATGTTAATAAATTACACCAAAACATAAAACAGTAAGCTAACAGTTACAGATTAAAGAACCTGTGACATCAGAGCTTCTCAATGCTGTGGTTGTTAATAATTTAGCACCTGGGCCAGTTTACTACTGTGCACATTAACGGGGTTAAAGCTTCACACATCCGTTAAAAAAAGCAGATATTTGAAGACAGATCTCTGATTATATGCGTCATTATCAGGTCTGTCAAATGAGGATCGATTTGAATCGGATGAATTGATTATTTTGACCCAGCCTTACTTCTTAATGACAAGGAATACAATTTGCCTACAGTCACGTTACACCTTTAACTGATGGGGGCGAGAGGGAACCTGGATAATAGACGGGGTTAGGGAGAGATCAGAAAAGGCTGAGAACCGCTGGTCTAATATGTTACTCCATGTTTTTATGGGTTAATATTCGTCTGATTTGATGACATTTATTTGTTTGAATATGAGTTTAATTCATGATTAACTGACCTTAATTTATTCTTTGAGTGTTTTTGTTGTCGAGTGTCCTATTTTCCTTTTTTATGAAACAGACACAGTCCGATATTTTAACTGGAACACACACACGCACACTCACACACACTCACACACCCACTCAGCCGAATGTAAAGGAGCGGCTCTGAGTGTGTTTTCACTGTGACGGAGTTAAGAGATCGCAATGTCCCATTAATAAGCCCCCCTCCTCCTCCTCATGATCCCTGAATGCATCCTGGGAAATGTCAGGAGCAGCTACAGCCACGGGCTGCGATGCTGCAAATTTATTCACTTTTGTAGGATAATTGAATTTTTCCTTCATAGTAGGCCGATTCCACAGGGGTGTTAGTACGACTGAGTGTGTGTGTGTGTGTGTGTGTGTACGTGTGTGTGTGCTCTTTCTTCCTCTGGACTATTAATAATTGACTGGTTGGCGTTTCTTTCACTGTGCAGATTTATTTCACCTCGCCGCTAATTCGGTCCCTTTTCAGATCTGATGTGCATGTTCCTCACTGTTTTTTTATTTTCTGGTCGGTTGATGTTATTTACAGTCGGAGCCGACGAGCGCGGATGCTTCAGTTACTACGGGAGGGGGTCACTGAGTTTGGTTTACTGTCTCAGCTTCCTGTCTGATGTGTGAGTGTGTGAGTTAACTTCAAGAGACAGGCGTAAACAGGAACACTTTAAACCTACAACATTAGTGATTGTTTGATGCATGGAAAACAACATTGACAGGTCTGGAAGTCCGGTCTGACAGCCGATTCACACACGAGTCACGTCTCTCCGTCTCAGCGGAAACATTAAAGTGGAAAGAAATCTGTTTTCTTTCTAATGATGTGGAGCTTATTACAGATGTGATCACATTTTACAGTTTCATAACACAGTCATCACAACATCAGGCATCACTGCCGTGGGCTGTCAGATTTTAAGATCTTTCCCAAAAAAACTGAAGTCCTGAAAGAAGCAGAGTAAAGTCCAGGGACAGAGGAGACAAACATGGACTCTGAATTGTCCAATAAGACTTTGTCCAGACTGCAGGGAACTCTGCTTTGTCTCATACGTTAGGTGTTGTAAGACTGTTCACGTTAATATTTCCAAGTGACCAGATCAGATTTGTGTGTCCAGACATCACCAGCCTGTCTGCACACGCTGCTGCAGCAACATTGTAATCATTAGTGACGACGTAGCTACGCTGATGACGCAGCTTTTTAAGGTGTTTCATTTGATGCAAAAGATGCTTTAAAATTTAATTCCAGTGGCCAGAGTGGTTTTAAAAAGACATAATAAACATTAAGATCTGCTGAAGAGAAAATTCCAGTTACTATTTTTTATTTTTAAGTAAACTGCATCTAACATGGCGGTCAAACTATTCTCATTCCAAAGTTGTTGAATAACAGCACTTAGGCAATGACTTCCACGTCAGACAAAACAAGTCGTTCTTTTGCATCAGCATGATGTGTAGCTGGGCGCCACTAAACACTAACAGCGCCTGACAGCGTCACGGTGAAACACAGCGTAAGTTGAGAGGGTGAAAAGTCAGAGTAGGGCGGGTGGGAGGGGTGGTGTATGGGTCCAACAAGCACCGACTTTCACCCAGGAGGCCGGTGTTCACTAGAACTAAACCCTGTTCTTTTTTGCTAAACCTAACCACGTTCTTTTGTTGTTGAAGGAACAATATGTCAATTTGCGGTGTTGTACGGACGTAGTGCTTTTATTTTGAAAGAGACTGTATGTAAACTGTTGACACGGCGTCCCAGAACGTCAACAGCCAACACACCCAGGGTACCGTGGACGTCATACGTGGACGTGGAAAGTCCATGACCAAACGTGGACATGTGACGAGGTCGGAGTGAGAACGTGTCGTGACAGTGACAAAGTTTCTAGTTTAGTTTTGTTCATATTTTTGCAAATTAAGTTTTAATTTGTGGTGAAAAAAAGAAGAAAAAATTGGTTTGTGACAAAGACAATATATTTATGACATTGTTATTAAAAATGTAAGTTGTATTGAATCAGGAATTTAACTTGAGAAAAGTTAATAACATTGCATGTAACAAAATTGGAGCATTTTAACAACTGCGTGACATCGTATTTCAAACCATCTCTAAATGTGGTTTAGATCCAATTTGCAAACATCACATTTGGTGTGGTTTATTACAGCCCATTCTAGTTTTGAAGTAGCCATATACCGCTGCTTTGTCAGTGATTTTGGCATCACACAAAGACGCCAAAAGCCACCATCGGCAGTGCTATAATACGCTCCCGAGCAGTGTCAGTTTGTAATGTGGCCAGGTGGAGCCTTCGCAGTGACATTATATGCTGCTAGAAGGCAACTGTCGCAGCGTGATACTCTGCAGCACAACTTCAGTTTGAAATGCTGCCAGTAACGATGTAATATAAGGAGTTGATAGGGCAGGTGGGTGGGAAAGTGAAGTCCAAAGAACCCTGGACTTTCATCTGGGAGCCTGGTGTTTGCCCTCCATATGAATGTAGAGCCAAACCATGATGTTTTTTGTTGATGTCCCGGCGTTGGTGCGGCACGAACGTGTTGTTTTTTTACTGTCTAGTCTTTCTAAAATCAGTCTGGATCTGGCAAAAAAATGAATTTTGGTTTGCATTCTGAACAAGACCTTAGCAACAACAGTAGACTCTTGTCTCCACATGGACATCTGAGTCCATTATTGTCTCTACATGGAAAGTTGAAAATAGATTGCGGGTGTCCACGCAGAGACGATGATGGATTCAGGTGTTCACACAAAAACAAAAATGGGTCCACATGTAAGAGGATAATCGACTCAGAGGAGAGAACACCGCCACAAGACGCCCATTATTCCCGTCATTATTTTCTCCTATCAGGACACCTTTTCATTTCACATCCTTCATAACATGAAAGAAAACTGTGACAGGAAGTTTAACTGTGCCATTTCTGACATTTTCCTCCTGAACAGCAGATTTTAAAGCAGCGAGTCGAGCATCGTTTTATGAGTTAAAGAAAATCTAACTGCTCCAGATTGTGTTTTTGGATTCAGTGAGACTTCTCTGCTGAGAGTCGATGCAGCGTGCCGTTAAATCTGGCAACGAGGGTCCATATGCATGAACATAAATGTGTCTGGAAATGAGAATCTAATACAATCGTTGGCCCACTGTAGTTGGTCATTTATCTCAGTAAACAAGACAAATAAATTACCTTAACCAATCAGATCCGAGCGCCCTGCAGTCGCCGCGTTACAGGAAAACACCTCCTGCATGAAATGACCAGAGTGAGATCCAGTCTGGAGAAAAATGAGAGCGTGAATTCCCTTTAAACAGATGCACATGTGCTGCTGCTGCCAGCTCCGAGCTCTGAGCCCAGCCACAGTTTCTGTATTCAGGTCAGTCTGTGCATTCAAAACAAACACAAACTATGTTCCTCAGCATCTTTAATGACCTCTCTCTCTCACACACACATACACGCACGCACACACACCCGGCTGGAGTGGTCAAATATTTATGGCCAGGAGAAGCTGCTGTGTTATTGTATTTGATATCGCTTCGGGCGGTTTCAATTTCACTTGCTTTGGTTCGTTTTCAGCCGACGCTCTCAAATACAAAACGCTACAAATAAAAACTTTGGTTGGTTCTTTTTCGGCTCTCAAGCTGCGATGTGATGTCTGGGAGGTTCAACCAGAAATGTTTTCTTATGAATCTGCAGCACAGTTAATTAATGAGAGACCTGGCGGACAGAAGCAGCGCAGGAAACACAGACGCTGGCTGCAGGAAGTCTCTGTAAACATACAGTTCAGGTCAGAGCCGGCGGCGTGGTGGCGTTGCATCACGCTGAGCTTCTGATGAAACAACAATGACACACTTATGGAACGTGTCTGTGTTTTCAGCACAGTGATGGATTTAAATTTTAAATTCTAGTGGAGATCCCAAAGTTACCAAAACATATGAAATGTGGAGGGTGTAAAATCATTCCCAACACAATCAGAATATTTCCATCTGATGGCATCATGCAGCCGTAAACACGTCACTGAAGATGTAAAAAAAAAGGTATAAAATATACAAAGTTATCAGTGTGGAGGAAATAATTTATCTCACTTTAGGGCAACTTATTAAGGGGAAATTTAAAGGAACAGTGTGTCAGATTTAGAGGATTTAGTGACATCTAGTTGTGAGGATTGCAGATTGCAACCAGCTGAAACTTCTCCTGGTTAGAATTCCTTTGGCAGGAGGTTTTTACAGGGAGCTGAATTATCCACAGAGGCCTCCTCCTCTCCAAAACAAACAGACCAGCTGATTTAAACCAGTGAAAACATTGAAAGAAAAGATTGAAAGAAGTGGTTTCATATTAAAAGTCCGTGTTTTTCCGACACTGTTATGCGTGTCAGTGACGAGCCTTTAGCCCAGCACCTACAAAGTGCACTTATCTTCTTTCTCTGATAACTTACGATCCAGACGCTCAGGAGGTTTTTACAGGGAGCTGAATTATCCAACACGTTCTCATCCCAACTCATCAAATAGTGGACCTGCATGTTAAAATATGAGGTGCGAGGTACTCTCCTGCCTCGGTTTTGGACGTTCATAGATGGCGTCTCAGTCGATGCTTGCTCCTTGTGTTTTGTCTTTTTAAAATATGTTTCCGTTTTCACAGGAAATTTCTGCTTATTTTCAATATAAACTCACAGCATAGGTAAAACAATTTGTTTTTATGCTTGTTGAAGTTTAGGCAACAAAAGCACGTGGTCAGGTTTAGAGATAACATCATGGTTTGGCTTAAAATAAGTACATCCGTTACTAATGTACGCCACGAGAACCCTACATTGTTATTAAAATAACTCCAGTGACTTTTGGTTTCACACAGTTAACAAGCAGCGAGCTCTCTTTTTACTACAGTAGTTGTTGCTGGCGTTAGAAATAGTCACAGCCCGGTGTGTATCATGAAGAGAGTCTCGGTGCGTTGGTGTCTGACACTGACAGTGTGATAAAAGCAGCAGTATTTGAGGAGTAGGAAGTAAGAAGGGCTGAACTATCCACAAAGGGTCTCTTCTTCTCCAAAACAAATGGACTAGGTCATTAAAACCAGTAAAAACACTGAAGCAAACAGTTTCACGCTGTGTGTTGTAAGGGTGCTGCTGACTCCTGCGGCCGACGCATAAATGAGAAAACAGGGAAAAGTGGGACTGATTACCCAGGGCCCCACTGGTGGGGTGGGGGTTGTCCACTTAGTTTTTTATTTCTAAAAAAATACGCCATAAGTAAATTAAAATTGACTAAGCTTTGTAAAAAATTATAGCGGGGACTCTCCGAGGCCCCTCTCACCCCTTTAAGGTGCACAATGGTTTAGTCCGCCCTGCAGTTGGTTTCCTATCTAAACACAGCCACAGCTGAGTGACTGACTGCTTATGCTGCTGTCAGTGTTTGGTTTGTCTGTTCTGGGCTACTGTAGAAACATGGCGGTGCAACATGACGTTCTGCACAGCCCTTTTTTTATTCAACAAAAGACGCCAAAGTTGTCAAATGTTTGTCTGAAACACAAGCAGCCTTACAGAAATGTTGTTAAAATTAATAAAGTTTAAAGTTAGCGAAATGATGATTTGATCCATGTGGATTCAAACATGTTGAAATAAAGGAGAGAAGAGAGTGAGGGCAGGAATAAAGAAAGAAGCTTTCACAGCAGCCGTTGACACGACTGAGCACACACACCCGTCACAGCAGGAGCACGTCCTCCAACATGGCCGACCAGCAGGCCACCAGGAGCTGATATAGGACAAATGTTTTCCTCCTCTCCTCCCCCTGTTGTCTTTTCATGCTTTCATTCCTCCGTCGCTCCGTGACGAGGTCAGATAAACCTGCCGTTACATCACCGTTATTTCCCATCGACTGTGGCCTCCTCGCCTCGGCTGCTGTGTCGTCTGGTTGGTTGGTTCCTTCGACACCGGGGGCTTAAAGCAGGAAATGGATTTATACCTCGCAGGAGGCAGAGGGGAGGCTGGCGGGGGGACTAATTTTAAACATGTCAGTCAATACGTCGATGTCACTAGCAGGAGCAGAGCCACCGAGGAGGAGGAGGAGACACCGCCGCTACCGCCGCCGTTAAATCAGAGAGAGAAAAGCCATCAGAGCGAGAAGAGAAGTAGATACTCTTTTATTTCTCTTCTTTCAGCCTGTTGGGTTTTTTGTTCTGCCTTCAGAAGGAGTCCGAGGGCGAATTATTTTGGATTTGGAAAACGAGGAGTGGTTGTCTGTCTAATAACTTCTCTGCATGAGGCGGGAGGAGGAAGAGTAAGAGGGGGAGGAGGAGGAGGAGGAGGGGGGGTGGTTTTAACTTCTGAAAGCATCAAATGTTGATGTTTGGAAGGGAAAAAAAAAGCCAAACGATTTTCATCTCCATCGCTCTCTCCTGCTAATTAGTGAAAGAACAGATGACATTAAAATATCTATAATTCTTTTTCTTCTTCTCTTCCGTCTTTGAGATAAATCTATGTCTCCATTTCCTTCATTTTCTGCCAAACCCGACTTCTCTTCTTCTCTTCCTCCACTTTCATCTCCCCCTCACCTCCCTCCCTCCCTCCCCTCCTCCCCTCCTTCCCTCCGTCCCTCCTCCCCTTCGTCCTCTTTCCCCAGCTCTGTGTCGATTAATTAATTGCCGGCTAATTTAATTTCTCAAAAAGTAATAACTTGTTTAAGCATGAATAAAGACTGACAAGGCAAAGTTCTAATCTGCCCAAAGTTTAATTAGAGCCGCCAAGGTTTCCACACAGAGCCAGGCTGGGGGGTCAGAGCGAGGGAGAGATACAAAAACAGAGAGACGGAGAGGTGATGGACTGATGGAGGGAGGAGGCAACGGAGGAAGGAGGGATGGAAGGAGCAGAGGAAAGGAATAAAGACAGGTGCTCATGAAAGTTGTATTTCCTGCAGTGAGAAGCCGCCGATCGGTGCAGTTTACGGTCGATACTGACCTCCTGTAAAGAACAGAGTCACGTAAAGAAGCTGTAGTGAAGCTTTGAAGCTTCATTCGTAACACTGACGTCCAAATTCCAAATCGAATGCTGCGCTGCCTTTTAATTTTGCACGTCTGTTCTTTCTGTTCGACCCTTTAAACCGGACATCCCGCAGACGGCCACAGGAGGTCATTGTTTACATAGTTCTCTTTAAATAGATCGAAAAAAAAGATGTACCGTAGCTCGAACATTAATTCCTTTAGCAGCAGAAAGCTAAGGCTTCTGTCCTCCCTGTCATCATGTCATTACTTCATGTTACCTTCCATTTGGTGCAAACGTAGAATCTTGCCCAAATTACACCAAAATTTCCCTGTAATGGCCGAGGGAGATGGTTGCATGCATAATCTAAACTAAACGACATTCATTCTTTTAGCAGCAGGAAGCTAAGGCTTCTGTCTTCTCCGTCATCACATTGTGACCATACGTTACCTTACCTTACCTTGTGTGCTGTGCAAGCATGGTATTTTGCTGTGGTTACGCTGGTATGGCCGTGGGAAATCACTGTTTGCATAATTCTTTGTATATTGATCTAAAATTAGAAACATCATAGCTAGAGCATTTTCTTTTTGCAGCTAAAGCTAAGGCCTCTTTCCTCCCCGTCGTCATGTCATGACCTTATGTTCACTTATGTGCAGTGCAAACAAAGAAGTTTGCTCGAATTACACTGAATTTCCCCGAAACGTTCCTGTAAGGGACGTAAGAGATCTTTGTTAGCATAATTCTGGATATATATTGATCTAAAATAAAAACCAGTATATCTAGAACAGTTGTTCTTTTAGCAGCAGAAAGCTTCTGTCTTCAGCGTCGTCACACTGCACGCTCGTAATGATGTCACTGTGCTACGTTACATGTGGTCCAAAACTGCGTAGCAGCACCAGAGGAATAAATGATTTTTACATTGCCTTTGCGCCCTGCTCATAAAAATTAAAATCAAAAACTAGATAATGTACATAGTTCAAATAACTTATTGACTGTTCAGAAATATGTAGTTTATTTTTCTACATTTAGAAAACTGTTGGATCAGTATCTGTTTTGGTTTTTTTTTCTTTCAGATTTTTAGAATTTTTTTTTTAAATGGCATAGTTTCCATACTTTTATCAATTGTTATGGTTTATTGACTCACATGACTTTTTAGCGTATGCTGGGCAGATTTCAGTGTCATGAGGCATTCAGAAATACTTCAAAAAATGACTTCACGATAAGTCAAAATGCCAATATAGCCACTAGCTGACCATTTCCACTGCAGAGTAGGGTAAAATTCAGTATTTCTGCACAGTTGCAGACAAAGATTAGGCTGCACTGCACTATACTGTTTGTATTATGCTTTGTGGGATTGTTTCCCACTCGTGTGATCCCAGCCCAGTCGCCAGAATGAATGTTGGCATTGTATACCTGTGTAAACCACAGATACATGTGCACATTATTATGTGGTGGATATGTTGAAACGCTGACGCTGGGATTAAGATGTGATTATATGAAGGTGTCTTGGCAGAAAACAACCACTTTTCATGGCACTATTTGAAAGCTTAATGTCCGCTGGATACGCAATGACTACCCAATAAAACAGCTCTTGTCGTTTTCAGTCTCAATCTGGTCTGCAGCTGAGCAGGTGTCTTGTTACATGATAAATAATGTAATTAATTTGTTCATATACAAGAATGTAAAAGCCACAGTTTGTGGTGTCAGAGGAGGGAAAGGTTACTGTGCGACCACATCCAGATTGTCTCATCTTACTCTCAGAAAGAAAACAGATTTCCTACAATCCTCACCTGCTTTTGAGACTCAAATATGACCTAATGTGACCCTGAAAACACTTGATTCTGATTGGCTGGATTATTGAGATCACTGGAAGGCTCTTACACACGTCAGTGGTCCAAATTAATTAAAACTGTGAACACTTAGTTCAGACTGTAGGGCATTAATCTGAATTATCTACACATAAATCTTAAACTGAAGGCTGCCACCAGAATATTGGTCAAATTTTAATTTGCCAGAGTCGGTACATGAAAAATGAAACGGTCACTAAAGTTCTTCACATTGATCCTCTGTGAAGTGTTGATATCTGCAACAAATTGTGTGGTAGTCAATCAAACATTTGTTGAGATTTTTCACTTCTCGGTTTTTTAGGAAATTATACAAACAAACCATCAGTGACTCTGAAACACAGACAATATTTGTGCTTTGTTGTTGTGGATTATTTTCAGTCTCTTAAGCTGTTATTGTTTCCAGTATCGTCACATTTTAGAGTCAGGTTATAGTTTTAAAAAAGCTCCTGTGAAAAAAAAAAGCAACACAGAGTGCAGCAGACACTGACAGAGCAGGATCACACTGAACCTCTGATGGCAAGTTCACGTTCGACAGGAGTGTGTGTATATGTGTGTGTGTGTGTGTGTGTGTGTAAGCATTACTGAAGTGAGGATTTGTACCGAGGTGGTGTGTGAGCATGAATACAGATTCAGGTTTACAGCGGTGTTTGTTCACTGCTCAGTGAAAACAACCGCACTGTTGTTATCTCACCGAAAACTACACACACACACACACACATCGAGATGATGTCATCGTAGGAATACTCTCAGAGTGTGAGGTCATGATGTCTTATTAAAAAGGTGTTTCAGTCAGGTAGAACGTGAAGTGTCGTTGTAAGTCTGCAAAACATGCATACATCATACAAACAGGGACATGTAGTCAAGGTACGGCAGCTGAGATGTGCCAGTCAGGGGGAGAAGTTTCATAAAATGCTGTTTTTTTGGAGTCTTGACAGGCAACATGCTTAAAGGGAAAGTTGTTCCCAAATCAAAAATGCATATTTTTTCTCCTACCTGTAGTGCTGTTGATCAATCTAGTTGGTTTTGGTGTGAGTTGCCGAGTGTTGGAGATATCGGCCGTAGAGATGTCTGCCTTCTCCTTAGTATAATGGAGCTAGATGGCACTCAGCTAGATGACAAGGGTTGTTTCTTGTGTCAGATTCTGTTTGTCATATTTGTGGACAGGATCCAGAGGCCCAGCCGGCGGGAGGAAGGGGTTCGATTTTGGGACCTCAGAATTGCATCTCAGCTTTTTGCAGATGATGTGGTTCTGTTGCTTCATCACACTGTGACCTCCAGCACGCACTGGGAAGGTTTGCAGTTAAGTGTGAAGCGGTCGGGATGAGAGTCAGCACCTCCAAATCTAAGGCCATGGTTCTCTGCTGTAAACCGGTGGATTG
>JAPZEB010000026.1:33253108-33263245 GCA_029783705.1 Chaetodon striatus
TTACCTTTACGTTGAATGAGTAAAGTCGATGGGTCAACAAACACTGCACTTTTCCAAAGGAGATCAGTGTTTGGGATCATGTGAGATCAAGGGAACTTTGAGTTATTTTAAGGTACATTGTCACTATGTTTCTTTTCGCAGACCTAGTCTATGTAGTTTTACTTGCCTAAACCTAAAGATGCCTGACCATGTTTCTTTTCCTAAACCTAACCTACATAACTTTACGTTAACTGTGTAACTTTATATTAAGTACTTAAAGCCATTCATGGAGCACTAGTTTGTTAGATATCTATGAATGAATGATGCCAAAGATTACCAAAGCAATCACAGCCACAGGGGACTTGTGACTATATAAACAGCACTGTATTTTTAAATTGCCATGCCATGCAAGTGTTGGTCTGCCCATCGAGGGCAGTTTGGAGTTCTGTGTGTCTTGATTAAGGACACTTCCACATACACTACTGTTAAAAGGTTTGGAATCAGCTATTATACTGATGTTTTTACTTCTTCCCCTAAATAGTAACCATTTAAATTGAGATAAAACAGTAATTTTCACACCAAATGTATTATTTACATTTCTAATAGTTTTAGTCTCAATAGAAGAAGAATTAAATGATTTAAACTTCCATTTAGTCCAGTGTTGCATGACAACGAAAATGCTGCTGCCACTGGGATTTTGAATGTGACCCTCATTACTGAACCCCAACAATGCAAGTGGGTTATACATTTTTTAGTTTGTTTGTTTTTCTTTGGGCCCTCTGCAGTCTAATTTTTAAGATTAAAATTTAAGCTGTGGTTTGCCAGTTTATAATATCTTCAGGTATTTCCCGAGCCGCTGAGCTGCTAACTTTACCACATAAGAGGAGATGGAAGGTGATTTTTCAGACCAGGTGCCTTCCTTAAGACTTTTTCTGCCACAGGCCCCTTAGAGGCAATACTTACACAATCATGGGATTTATCCTAGCTCTTCCTCTCCTTGCACTTCTTCTGCATTGATGTGATCAAGATCATGAAGTGTTATGGGGATGCCCAGGAGGTCCAAATCATCCTTGGTTTACAGGGTGGTGAAATTCAATCAACAGGCTCTCTCCGGCAAGACCATCAACCCCATGACTCGGCCTTGTAACTGGATCACCACCTTGTGCAGGTGGAGGCAGTGATTGGTGATGATGCACACCTCATCCCATAACACAGGGTCAGGCGAAATTGTAATTTCCTCCTGCAGTTTGGCCATCAGGAGAGAGGTGGTACTATCAAGCATGGACATGTCTGCCACAGGATGCTTCTCTCTGCATGGTTTGCTGTGCCAAAAGAAAGCAAATTCCTCTAGTAATCCTGGGAAATTCAGCAGGAGTTGTTTTGCCATCTTCTTTACTTTTTCCCATCGTCATGAGATTGCATCACCTCAGCTTGAACTTCAGGCCACTGGATTTTGAGCTCAGCAGCTGCTAGTTTGCACACATCCTGTGAGTCAAAGTCCAATATGGGGGAAGATGAGACAAGACAAGTAAAGAGTCATTGTTGCAATCTTCACCGGTCATGAGGACTTCCAACGCACCAAATCACCATCTGAGTCATTATCTGCCACACTCATGACCCCCCAGCTCAGTCCAGCTTTAGCTTGGGGATCCATCAGCCCCATAACTGGTTCCCCACTGGACAAATTCGTCTGACTACCGGTTAGTGACAAAGCCCTTTAAGGTAGAACCAGCCACAGTGTGTGCACTCCCCTGTAAACTCAAAAGCAGTTTCAACATGTTTCAGGTCAAAACTCATAACATACATCTAGTGAGTGTCCCAGTTTGATATTTTATTTCCACAGGAAGGCAGGCTTGCACCTGTGATTTCTAGAGTCAGAGTTTGTTTTAGTGGAGACATTAGTGGCATCCATGGTCACTAGCAGTTTTATTAGGTTGTACTTGTGTGTGCTGTTGCTAACCCAGCATGGCTAGGGGATAGCAGAACCTGACTGGGAGTATTGTAATTTTCAGGTGGATTATACAATAGGACCTTTGTTACCATAGAGTGCTGGCACTTGCTTTGGCTAGCTGCTGAAAATATCATTACTCTCAACAGTTATTAACTCAGACCTCTGTCTGGTGACAGGGTAGTATGAACTGTACAGGGTGTTTCACTCGCCTGCAAACAGTCACACTGGAGCAGTGTCAGTCGTTGGTATGAGTTGTTAGCTGTAATTCTGCAGCACATAAGCAGCTGTGTGTGTCTGACTGTGGATGGTGGAAGTGCTGAATGGATTTGTGGAGTTTCTTAGTTGTAGCGGTGGCTGTAAGCAGTTAGCTTCACTTGCTTTTTTGCTAAATGGCAGCAGAGCAAGCAGCCACTGGCAGGCAGACTTTACATCTGCTGATTCTCAGGACTCCACTCAGGTTTATGGTTTAATGCTGTTTGACAGGCAAGTATGAGGCTCAGTTTCTGTGAGTGTAGCTATGTTGTAAGTAAACAGTCTGAACTCAGATCAGATTTCTCTGGCAGCTGAAAGTTTGGTTTTAATCACCAACTCTGTCAGAGGATATAATTTTAAACCTCCAGAGTATACAATGAACCTGGTTGTCTCAGATTAGTTATTTGTGGTGTCAAAGTTTCTGAGAGCATAAATAGAGAGATGTTGAGCTTCTCAAATGATGATCAGTAAGTGTGTGCTCGTAAATCACCCCTCAAACCTGTCACACACTGCTTGAGAAATGATAGTTCATAAGTGTGTAGAAATTATTTGTAGTTGTAGAGAATAATTGTCTAAATGAAAGTTGTATACAACCTGTCACTTTGATTCTAATTTCTGATACATGAAGTAGCCTCACTGGATTAGTTAAAGGATTAAAAAAAAAATATATGGAAAACATAATGACTAAAAGTTGACTAAAATGAGACTAGACTAAAACTATGAAGGATAAAAATGACTAAAATGTGACAGACTAATAAGCATTTTTGTCTCAAAACCAAGACTTAATCTAAAATAGATGACAAAAATAACACTGGTGTGTGAGCCTACAATCAAAGCTAGCGGCATTAGCTGCGCAGCATGCTAACGCTAACCCCCAATAAACAGTAAAATTACATTGAAATGGGAAAATTTACATCTCACAAGTTTGAAGTTGGGTACCAGATAGCTGGCATCAATCCATCCTGCCCTTCAGTATTGTAGTGAATCCTGCTGTGTACTGACCCTTGATAGGAAAAGGGTATCATGTTGTTATGGGCACATTTCAGTCAAAATATACATTAATCCGCTCAGTCTTTACATCCTGATGGGAGAACCTGAAGACTTTTCTGTTGGTTCTTGCAGACAACAACAGTCCAAGGAGCAAGGAAATCACAGTGGAGGACAGCGATGTCATTTAAACAGGTATTAGGTGGATGAGGCTGGTCACCAACCTGGAGGTGGTCTTATGGCACATCAACCCTGGACCCATAGGACCTGATACCCAGCATCAGATCTGACTTGCTCTTTGTTACACACACTTTCTGATAGATGGAGCAGCAGAGTTATTTAAATGGACCACTGATGGACCTGCATATCAAAAACAATACAATGAGTAATACAAGAAATTACTTTTGTGAACGCTGTTAAACTTTTAATGAATAATATATTTTCTGGGTAACATGCCCAGCACTGGTAACAAAAGTAAAATGAGACTAATGTCCATGAGTTTTTGCCTCGGTACATAATGGTATGGTACCAGTGCAAACTAAAACAAGCTACTAATACAGACTGAAACCTATAATAATTTTTTAATATTTCTTCTCCACTGTCAGCTTGATTAAAATAAATATTTAGGAATTCACAGTAAAGTAATTGGAGATTGTTAGACAGCATTAGTGTACTGTTGTCAGTGTTGAAATGAACAGACCTGGGCTCGGTTTTCTCAAGAGCACAATCCTCTTCACTGTTACTGTACCTCTTACTTTTATTACCTTGTATTTTTCATCACTGACCATAAACCACTTGCCAATATGAGACACACCTGCAGGCTTCTGGCATGTTTATTCCTCATTCGTCACATTCAGAGCAGTAATGAGCTGCTTATTGGGAACAACCCATCAATTTACCAAATAATCAATATTTCTGAAGAATCTGTTCCTACTTGCTCCAGTTATACTGGGATGTGTCTGATGTATTATAATATTAAACAGCCCCCAAAGAAACCTTCACCCAGTATTATCAGTTGTTTCAACCAGCAATTCTCCAGACTTTTAGAGGGAATGAAAAAAGATAGGCAAACATAGGGCGCCATCTTATGGTCAAATATGTCAGAACAGCACTCAAGCACTGAGGCAATGATAAAAACCACTATCATGGATATTCTGCTTTTAATGAATTACCTTCTGCACAAAGCCTCTATCAAACTCTTTATTTGAAAATGAAACTATTTATTTACTTAGGAAGTGTCTGACTGAGTGGTTTATCTAGCTGTGTTAAATAATCTAAAAGTTCATTACATAATTTGTTTTTATGCACATATTTAGTTTAAATATATGATCATTTACTTGACCAAATGCAAATTATTTAGATTTATGCATCTTTTAATCAACCGTTATATCTCCTCACAAAATAACATACATTCCTTTTTTATGTTTTAAAAACATTTTTTCAGTTTTCAGAAACTTTACAACAGCACCACTGCTGAGACATTTCAATCTGTTAGGTTACTCATTGTGAGAAATGATGAGTACTGGTATAGATTTATTTATTTTGTATGATGTTTGTCTGTGGTTTGATTGTGACATATTCAATTTTAAGTCAAGTTGCTTGTATTAAATGATTAAAGGAAGAACACACACACACACACACACACACACACACACCGTTTTTGCAAATGAATTTGAAATCATCGATTTGATACTTGATTCAAATATAACGTCCTCATGTTTTTCTACGTCTGACTGCTTAAATCACATCTCCAGCACCTGGCATGTACTGAGTCTGTACTGTGTGTCCACTTTGCTTCATAATAAACAGGAGAAAGCATTTTAAGGGATGCTTTGAAAAATAAACTATTTACAATAATAATGAGACATAATTGTTTTTATTATTATCAATATTATTTTTTTTCCCCTTGCGCACACACACACACACAATCACACACAGAAACATGGGCTATAGTTCACAAATTCTCCCCAACTTCACTGCTTTTACAAGATAATATTATTAGAACTATTTGAACGATTATTTTATTTTTCTCTTCTTTGTGGTTTCTTATACTATATATATATGTGTGTATCATGTTAAATTTGTTACATTAGCTTGCTCATTCAGCCATTGGATCATCCCACCCAGGTGCAAGACTGAACGATTCAGATGCTCCTTTGTGCCCACCGCCATCAGACTGTACAACAGCAGTTTGGCTTAAGCTACATCCAGCTCTGAACTGACTTATTTTGCATCTGGTCAATATGACATTTATCTGCCACTGTCACTTTTATTCAACACTTTGTCTGCCATTTTAGTCACTTTATCAATCTTATGTAGCAAATCTATTTTATTTTATATTTTTATGATTTATGTTATTTATTTTTATTTTTATCTTTATTCTATTTAATGTTTTTTTTTTTTTTTTTCTTTTTTTCTTGTGCTGCTGTGACATTTGAATTTCTCCTCTGGGGAGTCAATTAAGTATATTTTATCTTATCTCATCTTATCTGTTTTTTTTTTTTTTGGTATGCCCTTTGTTGATTTTGCCCCATTCATACCATAGTTGTATCTGTAAATCCATAAAATAAATAAATATAAAATAAATAAATTAAAATAAAATAAAATAAAATACTTACTTAAGTTTAAAAAAAAGAAGTCTGTATCTAATCCTAAATTGCCACTATTTAAAACTTCAGAGAAGTAGCAGCAATAAACACCTCACATCACCTGTGCCTTGGCCAAAAAGTTGCACATGAAAACATCGCACTGACTACCAACAGCAGACCAGCATGCACATTCTATGGCTGCTTGAAAAGGAGCAGACGGTGGTGGTTTGTATTCATTATTCAAAAATGGAAACCAGATGACCGTCTTTATGATAGTTAGCCAGTAAGCACATTAATGACACAATCCAGTGCTGAAAGCACAGAGCATATTTACTGTGCGCCAGTGAACAATAACACAATCCATCAGGAAATGTTTCTGCTCAGGTCAATGGCTAAAGAAAAATAATCTTATGTATCAAGTTTGTTTTGGTCTGACTCCTCACCCCTCTTTGACTTTTGCTCTTTATTTACTCTCCTTACTTTCATTTTTCTTCTTATGTGCTGAGCTGAATTACCAGTGATTTCATTCACCAACGGACTCTGCCATTGATGATCCCAATTCAACACGCTCCAAAGAAAAAAAGCAGATGGGGGGTGATGAGTGGGGCGAGACTGGGGCGACAGATGCTCACCGATGGGCGACCATCACCTTGGTGTGTCAGGGCCTTAAGTTTTCATTAAACCTGATGAGATTTTAAATGTTTTCTCAAAAGAGCTGTTCGAAAAGGTTCCCAATCCATTGCTGCCACTAAATAGCCTAACAGTTCTCACTGGAAAACATCAGGACAGCAACCACTCAACAGCTGTTGAGTGAGAATCACTCGCACACATTCACACACACACACACACACACACACACACACACACACACAAGCCTTGGTAGTTTGCTGGACTCGCATTTCATCATGCTAACATAACTCCTTGCTTCCCTCACTTGTGTGCTTTCCTGACATCTTAGGATGTACCTTAAAATTACTCAAAGTTTACTCAAGGTTCACACAGTATACCGAACACCCATCCCCTTGAAATAGTCCTGGGGGAAAGTCTTGTGTTTTGAGACCCATCCAACACCCCAACATGCCTCCTTACAGACTGCTCGGGACTGCTTCCTTGTTTACTACCATCAGCGCTTGATCACATAACGGCAGCCTTGCAAAGTAATTGGGTTATGCATGAATTACCAGCTCATGATTACGTGTGATATGGACACATTTGAGTGCATTACTTTTCATAAGAAAACCTACAAACCATTTATGAAAACAGCCTGATACAGGACACTAGAAACTAAGCAATGTGAGAATAAACTCTGTAAATAAAGAATCATATGGATGTGCAGCATTAATTGATGAGGAACACACACAAACAAACAAAAAATCTGGCTGTGACTGTTGGGGAGCTCCATAGTCCCACCACTTGATTAAGAATTTCATGTAGGACACACCGGTGTTTCCTCACTCTGAGCTCCTCTAGAAGCTTCGAGCCTCAAGGTGCATTTAAGCACTTGGAACATCCTCCATTATGGTGGAGGGGCAATGATTTCTGGGTCACAGAGGGAGGGAGGAGGCGAGGAAGCATAGGTTAGCATGATGGAAAGGATCCCATGTGTCTTCTCTTTCCCTAATTGTACATATGTATTCCTGGACACGCGCACACAGAATCATGCATATACAAATGCACACAGTGTCCTGTTTCAGAGTGGTTTCTGCTTTGCCTGGTGTCAGAGCAGTTGCCATAGAGACTGGCAACACACTGAGAACAGGGAGAACTCAAGGAAAATATAAGAGAAGTTAAGGTCATGACATCAGTGACACTGTTTAAGGAGCCAGACTTTGGTGTCAGTTCTATTGGAGTCAATGGGACGAACACGGCAAATCACACCATAACCCATCATATGGGGCGGCAGTAGCTCAGCCCATAGGGACTTGGCTTGGGAACCGAAGGGTCGCCCATTCAAGTCCCTGACCGGACCAAAAAATACGGAGCGTGGACTGGTAGCTGGAGAGGTGTCAGTTCACCTCCTGGGCACTGCCGAGGTGCCCTTGAGCAAGGCACCGAACCCCCCAAACGCTGGGGGTGCCTGTCAATGGGCAGCCCCCTCACTCTGACATCTCTGCATTTAATGCATGTATAGGCCCTGTTTGTGCATGTGTGTGGGTATATCAGGCCTGTGTGTGTATGTGAACATGACAGCAGAGTGACAATTTGGAATTTCCCCTTTCAGGATAAATAAAGTATATAAAATAAAAATAAAATAAAAATGTCATTATGAATGAAGCATTGTGGGGCTAGAGAGACGCCCCGACCTACAAATCATATTACAGGCATAAGGAAACATGCCTGTTTGGTACGGACCAATCACACCGTGATTTTTTTTCAGTGAAAATTAAATGACAAAAAATTACCCACTAAAATGGCGGCTCGTAACAATCACAGTAACTGCAATATGATGTTTTTTTGCATATCATGCAGCCCTAATTTTATCATTCAAAAGAGTTTGGCAGTGTGTGTCATCATGACGTCCGCCACTGGACTGAACTCTGTCAGATTTGTGGGAAATGGTTTTTCAAATGGCAGCTGAAAACAAAGAATACTGAAGCAATGATATCACAATGTTTTTTAACATTTACAGACAAACTGAGGTTATATTGCGTGCTTTTTTCTGAATTATTTTGGTTTTAAAAGAGGTTTTCTCTCCTCATGTATCTGTGCTGGAGGTGAGGCTGCAGAATCCAGACAGCTTTCAGCAGCCGTACGTAAAAAAAAAAAAAAAAAAAATGTCACCACCGGGCTCCATAGACATACAGCAGTCATACCATTTTTTAGTCACAAAAATATGAAAACACCCCCCTAAAAACATGCCTGTGGATTCAGCCTCACCCAGGGACAACCACCTGCACCTGATAAGAGGACCTTACAGGTCTCACATTACGATAAGGGGACAGTAATTCAGGAATATATTCAAGGCCTTCACCATGTAACACCTGGGGGTGAGCAGCAGGATTTGAAAATGAATTCAGAAGCTCAGCAGCAGCATGAAGAGAGGCAAAGATGAGCTGCTGCAGAGCGAACAAAGTGTTTATCACACAGTCTGGTTTCCTGGAGGCTGTACAAGTTTCTCTGAAGAGATTTTCAGACGCAAGAAGTCGGGGATCTCCTCTGGAACATGTGAGCAGACAGAACCTGAATAGTTAAAGTGAGGATTAAAGGAAGAACATGCTGCTGCTCCTGCAGGACTGAGCGCTGCCAGTTCAGCTTCCTCTGCCGTGGAAGGCAGACGAGGTTGAACGCGGCTCTGTTTGGAATCCGGCCAGGCCGAGCGGACTCCTCGCTCCTCTGCAGCCGGGTCGTCTCGGTTCACGTGTTTGGGTTTCCACGGTTTCGGATTCGACCTGTGGGAGCGTTCAATTAGAGCGACAGACTGCCTCGATCGATCTGAGACGGGTGTTTGAAAGTTGGCCAAGTCCTGCGGAGTTTGATCCAGCAGAGGCTCCGCTCGGCATTTTGGCTTCCAAGACATTTTGCTGCTCATCAGAAGGAAACCTGAGGATGTTCGACTCACTCTGCCAGAGAATCCTCGATTCATTCAGACAACCACAAAGATATTTTATAAGTCCATCACAATGGAGAGACTGCTTTAGATAAATGATGGAGGGTGGACAGGAGGAAGATAGATGAAGAGGAGGAGAAAGAGAGGACAGAGAGGGAGGAGAGAATTAATGAAAAGAGGAAAAAGGAGGAGAGGAAGAGGATCAGATGAATGAAGGAGAAGAGGAAATGAAAACCACGGCAGGTGCAGACAGGAAGAAAAAGTGGACTTGACAGGCGATGAAGAAGATAAATTATTCTAAAAACATGCTGTGAATCAAACCTGGAAATTATTTAAAAATTAAAAATGGTTAATGTGTCAAGGG
Source organism: Chaetodon striatus (assembly GCA_029783705.1). NCBI lineage: Eukaryota > Metazoa > Chordata > Actinopteri > Chaetodontiformes > Chaetodontidae > Chaetodon > Chaetodon striatus. The sequence goes on from JAPZEB010000026.1 coordinate 33,262,777, forward strand.
AGAAATTTAGGGCCTTCTCAGATTACTTATTCATGTTTAAATATTCGGGATGTAACAATACAGATATTCATATTTATCTGTTCGGTACAAGGCTTTTGGTTCGGTATGCATTACAGACCAAACTATACGTTGAACTATACTATTAAATTTTGCAAATAACATATACAGCTTAAACTGTGTTTAATATGCGGACGGAACAGGAAACGTGCTGTCTGCCCCTTCGAGCCCCGAATCAGACTCACTGAGAGGCAGCTATGCTAAGCTAGCTCGTTGCAAGATGGTTAGTAGTACCAATAAGTGGTATTTTTACATGCCTACACAAATGGCCTACGCTTTTGCGAGCATTTATACTTGTGTGGTGGTGTGTCTGTGTCACTCTGCAGTCACGCCTACAAAACAATAGCCGGCATTGGGGTTTCGGCAAGTCCTGGAAAGTTTAGTTGATTCAAAACACACATTAAACACACAT
>JAPZEB010000026.1:33305606-33318078 GCA_029783705.1 Chaetodon striatus
ACCTAACTTATGATTGATGATTTAAAGCTTCCATGATTAAAACTTAAAACTATTTAAGTGTTATACCAAAGAATCATGACTGGGGAGAGCCATCATTCAGGTGATGTGACTCTTGTTGGTCTTCTCCTCAAAGATAATGCCATGTTTGAAGACGCTTACTTTAGCCAGGTCACTGTTCTTCAGGACTGGTGTCAGGTGAGTAAACAGGAAATGAATGTGACCAAAACAAAGAACTAATAATACAAAAAAACAACCATATCCTGCCTGTCACGCCCAATAACCAGCTTGTAGAAAAAGTAGAACAATTTAAGTACATGGGCACAATTAGCGTTCAGACCCAAACTCTTTATAAATCAGCGCCTTTAATCAGGAAGCTGAAGAGCTTCAGTATTACTCAACACATATTTAAAACAGCATGCAGGATCCTGGTTGAAAACATTTTATCATTTAACATTACAGCATGGTACGACAACGTGAGTGCAAAGAGCAAAAAGAGGTTCTCTAGAATTGTCAACACTGCAGGAAATAATTAGCAAGTCACAGAAACAGCTCAGCGATACATCTGACAGCGCTGTACGCAGGGAGGTCAAACATATAACTGCTGATGCCTCACATCCGTTACACTCAGAGTTCGAGCTGCTTCCCATCTGGGCATTAACTTAGGGTACAATGCCAACATTAATTCTGCCGATGGAAAGCAGACATGATGCCGTTAATAAATGACACATCTCCGGTTTCAAAGATGACTTGACTTGATTTTCACATCACACTGAAATAAACTGAAAACACTGATGGGAAACATGCAGCTACACACCAGTCTGAGGTGGAGAAAAACACCCGAACTGCCCTTTACGACCCATCAGGAGACTCTGTTTGCTGGTGGAGAGGGAACGAGGCTTTAATTTTGATAACGAGCGCTCAGCTGCTCGTTCTGATACCAGACAGGAAGTTGAGAGTTTGATGTGAGCGCAGCTTCTGCTTAAACTCTGAGACTCTGCGGAGCGAGCCGCCTGTCGCCTCCATTAGGGACAACATTGATTCTTCTTTTCTTAACGCTCGAATGGCGTCATGCAAACTCTGCAACACATTAGTCGATGCTAATTAACAAAAGAAACAGAGAAAGCCGAAGATAGAAGAGAAAACCACACGACACATAGTCTCCTCTATGTTCCGGCCCCGCCCTCTTCCTCTCTGACAGGAGCTGATTTGATTGCCCTTGAGTTTTTTTTTTTTTTCCTCCCTCCAACATGTCAGATCTGTATTTCTGGGGCAAGACCAGGAGGAATTAGGTTTAAAAAGGACTCACTCCATATTCAAAAACTCATTTTTTCATCACTTCCTTCACTGTGAGCTTCACAGCCTGCGGCCACAGACAGACGCAGGGTTTCAGAGTCGTGGCCGCTGCAGTCTTCGCCCTCCCTGACAGTGGTTCTTTTCTTTTTTCCAACGAGCCGCTCCATTTATTCGAAGGATCAGCTGTCAGTCCTGTCTGTCAGGAAGTTTTAAATGAGCTCGTTGACCTGGACGGCGCTTTGGAAACGGATTAGACTCCATATTTTAACTGCAGAGCCATCAACGGGACCTCGTATCACAGACGCAGTGGAGGATAAAAGCCACCCGAAAATGTTTTTTCCTTCTTCTTTTTTTTATGCTGATACAATGAATTGATTCAGTTTACATACATTAACATACATTATGGCGACCTAAAGTGGCAGAGTTAGTGAGGAGAGGGTCATTTAAGGAAACAAAAGTTAGCTGTGCTCACTTTACGTTCTACTTTCAAATTGTATAAAACAGTGAAATCCTCTGAGTTTAATTTCTGTTTCCTTTCTAGTGTTTAACATGTTGATAGTTTCTGTCATGTTGGTGTCACTCTGCTCCTCCTGGTTGGTGTCAGTCATGTGTGAATAAAAGCTTGTTACCCTTTACTATTCTCAAAATTGAAATGCCTCACATTGTTCACTTAATTGTTGAACTTTTAAAAACTACCTTTTTTTATCTATAAAGCAGACACACTGATGACAGCCGTCTCTTTGTTTTTTCACTTTAAAGAATTTCCTTCAGCAGCTTCTTTGCAGAAACAGAGTTGCACTTTATCATCCCACCAGGACAGGAAATATGTGTTAGTCTCTCCAATGAAGACAAATTACAGTTAAAGCAATACACATGATGAAAATAATTATGCATGTACAACAAATCATTAGCAGCATGTGTGTAAAAATTAATACATCTCACTGAGAGAATATGAGATCAAAGCACTAAAACACCCTGTCATGGGGGGAATTTAATGCACTCGTGTTCGGCTGCATCGTGCAGGAGGTATCATCTCCAGTTAAGGGAGGAGAGGATGTTCAGCCATGTTAATCAATATTAAACAAAAGAATCTAATGATTTTTGGTAGAGACCTACAATTTTTCCAGTTGTTCTAACAACCGTGCAGCCGACTGGTTGCAGGTTAGTGAACCAGACTGAGGAGGTAAAAACAAGGAGGCTTTCTGTCAGAGGGAACATTTGGACCGACAAACCACCTACTCACCTGTTAACAAACAGTCTCTGTCTTAGTGTCTTATATAAAGCAAGAACAAATTCAGTTTGCTGTCAAAGTTTGTTTCCGGTGACTTGAAGCTTTGGAAATGTTCTTTAAACTGAGCACAAATTCAAACAGATGCTCGGCTATAGCAGCCTGGTCTCCTACAACGTTCATTTGCCGTAAAACTGAACCAGGAAGTGCTCTTTTATTTTCAAAAACGAAACTAGAAAGTTGTAAAAATACAAAAACTGTGCCTAAATAGTGACCTTTACCTAAAACACTGCTTCGTCTGTGGTGTTGGCGTTTCAAATCTGACGTCTGCAGGGCGCAATGGGAGCATCAGTTGACACGCTTCCAATGAGCTGCTTCGATTATCGCTTTCAGTGCATTTAGGCCTTTTAAATGAATGACGCTCTACACACACACACACACACACACACACCACAAATATAGATGTGGAAGTGTATTCAGAATGTGAAATCCCGGATCATCTGTCATTTATACATCAGTGTCTATTTTCAGAGAGAAGTGGTCGGGGTATAAGAGTGTGTGTGCGTGTGTGTGGTCGGTATCCATCGCCATCCAATTACATCTCTCATCTCCGCTTTCATCCTGGGCTTGTTTCCTTTTCTTTCCTGTCCTCCTCTCTCGCAGGACTCGGGGGTCGGCAGCCTGCTCGCCCTCTTCGCCTCAGAAACTCGACCCTGCCGCTGAACAACCCGCCCGCCCCTCTCCTTACATCCATTAGCAGGTCCCGTGGGAGGGATCACGACCTCTGCTCCGGACAGGTAATGAGAGTTGTAGAGAAGTGGGCGGGCGGAGCTCACCTGTCGGCAGGTGGATGGCGGGGCGGAGGACACCCTAGACCCCCGTTATCTAATCTGTTGTCTCCTAATGAGTCATTGAGATGTCTGTCCCCTCTGCGCGGGCCGAGGAGGGGCTGTTGAAGCCTTTGTGTCCCCGAGACTAATTACATCGTGGTCGTTTAGCACGGGACAAGGCCCGGCTTCAGGTGGGAAAAGTGATCCGGCGGGGGGAAAGTGTCCGGGCGGCGGTTCCTGTTACCTGTGAATCCCCCTTAAAACAGAGCGTCCTTGTTCTGGTCTTCAGGTGGGAGGCGGGGGGCGGAGAAGAGGGGTCGTTTGATCCGGCACATTCCTTCCCTCTTAGGCCGTCTTCTCAGGAGGATTAAAGTAGTAACGCTGAACGTCTTACAGGTTTAAAGCGGCGGCAGATCGCTCGCCGCGGTCCTGGAGATTGGATGGCGAGGCTGCAGACAATTGCTTCTCTCAGGACTTATTTTCCTCCTCTTACCTTCCACGTGAGAAGAAAGGGCTTTTGGTAGAGAACTGCAGAGCTTGTGCCTTAGTCTCAAATCTGACATATAACATTCAAGCTTTCTTATTTTGGTTATGTATTATAATTATCTTACTTCACACCTATTTTAAATCTCTTAACCCTTGATGGACCTTCAGATGGCGCCGTCCATTGTCTCAAAGACACATTGTATGGACAGACTATGTCCAAAGCCACATTGCATCATTGTAAATTATTTTTTCATTTTGTTTTTCTTTACATTTTGGTGCACAACAACATATCAAGAATAACATATAGTGCAAGGTTTTAGCCCCCTTTGTAACAGGGGTTTTTGCCCCAAGCGTCTAACTTTACATAGCGTAGCTACAGTGACACAATACATGTGTTGAGGTTAGATTTAGTACCATGTATTGGTTAGGAGAGGAATTAAGGGGATGTAGGCATCTTACCCCATCTTATCCTAATGTATCTGTAAATTCTTGACTCTGTCCATGAGGTTTTATTCAACAATACAATTCAAACTCTGATGATTAAAGCTCCATGGATAGGTCGGAAATGCAGGAAACATTAACTGGAAATCTAATTTTCCAACAAATTGCCTGACAAGACCTATTTAGCCTATTACTGCAGTGAGCTCAGTTTTCCATAGAAGAATTCTGCTTTATTGGTGGCATCAGGCCGACCATCAGCACTAACTGTAATAGCCAGGGCCAGTGTGCTTTCATATAAAGTGCCTCAAGTGACTAATGTAGCCAGATATTCTTTTTCCAGATATTCCACTGGTGCCATGTTGTGGATAAATCAAGTCTTTAAAGAAGTCAGATTAGGACTTTTCTGTGGAACAGGGTGACAGATTTATACTGACATTTTCAGTGAAGTTATTATGTCAGCTGTCCTTGTTTTTTGATGTGGGGGATATGTTTGATTGTCTTATATTGTGGTAATGTGTTTTTGGGATTTCAGAATCCTGTTTGTTTAATTTTCATGTTGAAGGTCTTGTGTTTCTTTAAGTTTTCTTTGTCCTCTAAGATCTTGGGAACGTGTTGGAAATAAGTGTTTTCACTTTACCATGTTATTTAAATTGATGATTTCTTTTTGTCAGAAAATCTTTGTTGTAAGTGTGGCCTCTAAGTGAACTGCAGTCAGCATCCTGTTGCTTGTTCCTTGTAGCCATGAACGAGCACCTGGGCATCGGCCGTAAAAACATGTCATCATGTTGATAGAAGGCTGAAAATAAGTCAGTTTTAGTTAGTCATGTTAGAATGACGTTACAATCTGTACTGTTCCTATATTTCATTTGGACCATTGGCTCTATGATAGCCCTACTAGACTAAGTATCATTTACAAATGATTTTATCAGCTTAAGTTACAAAGTAAATAACGGCACTCCATGTAGAATAGCTAAGGTACAGCTAGCTAGCTGGTTGGCTGAGGTTACAGTTAGCTTGTTTGCTGCTACTGCATTGTTCTTGGCTCGTAAAATATATGTTTTACTTTTACATCGTTTTTGTTGGCTAAATCAATATATTTTGACATAATCCATAAGTTAGTGTTATGGACCACGGTAGCTGGTGAGTAATTTGGTGGGCCACTCAAATGGCATATCCTTTCAGATAAAATTCAGCTAGCAATAGTGTTAACGAGCAAGCAGGCAAAGGTTAGTCAGTTAACTAACTAACCTATAATAACTAAGCTATGCAGCATGGATCTAGCATTGGTTGCTTTGTAACAGTAAGGAATTTACCAGCAAGATCAGCCCCTGGAGTCTGGATGAATTTGGTAATGTTAATTGTATTAGACTGCATTCTAGCTAGCAATTTGTCCGCGTCAGCAAGTAAGCTAACATTAGCCAGCATTTGCCAGCTAAGAGCACAGTATTTCTCACATCAGTGTTTCCTTTCAAGTCAGGAATTGATATGATATCCTAAGAATTTGTGCCCCATGAATTACGTTATGTCCTTCACCAACCATTACATAAATAATGTAAAGTTACACAGAGACAAATGAGACTAGAATTAGCTACCAGTGCAGCCCACTGACCTCTCTCTCCCGGCCACAAGGACACTACTTCCTTGGGAGGTTAGCAGATGGCAGCTTGGACATTAGCCGCTGTAGAGACTTGAATGCAGCAAGCACAAAACCCAGTCCCGGGTTCACAGCGGGCTGGTGGCCAGCAGCAAAGCTGGGTCTTACCCATGTTATGGCAGCAACAGAAAGTTTGCTAATTTAGAAGGGACTCTGGGAGGTCTGGGATCAGACTTCCGGTGCTTGGTCTTGCTCTGGCTGAATTCAAGTTACTACAGGGTGACGGGTGAAGGTCCTTCCCCACTGTGCTGCTGCTGCAAATCTTTGTTGACGTTGGCGTAATCCATTTCTCAGTAAACTTCAGCTAGTGTTGCACAGTGTTAGTGCTAAAATGGAACTGAAGAGACAAGGCACTCTGGAGCACACCTAATTTCACATCATTTGGATTTTTCCTGAAAATTTGGCCCTTATCCTTCACATAAGTCAGTCCACAGGCTGCTTGAGGCAACTGAGAAAGTTGGAGAAGTTCTCAGTTTTTATGTTACGTTACAACAGAGTCACCTGTTGGTGATAAAAAAAACAATTACTATATGTAAAGGTTACAGAATCCTTATATAAGCTTAATAATAAGATGCAGTTGCCTAACATGTTTCATGATGGAGAGGCATTGTGTATGTACATATATGTTCTCAGTGATATTAAAGATGAGTTCAACTTTATTGTCATCTGCACAAGACATTACACTGAATACACAGAGAAGCTGAGGTTTGCTTCCTGTTATGGTGTGATGGATTTGAGTCCTTACTTGCATGTCCTCTGTCTTCCTCTGTCTCATTTTATTTTCTGTCTCTCATCACTAACAGTTGACTAATGACGGCAAACTGCCAACATTGAAAAAAAAAGTCTGCTCAACTGCCAAATAATATAATTGTAAAAGAATAAAAATGTTCAGACATGAACGGCTTCGAGCTGATGGCAGCTGGCTGCCCTCCGACCTGCTGACGTGTCCTTGAGCGAGACACTCAGGCCGTGCTGACTGTGACCTCTGACCTCCCTGAGGGATCAACAGACCGCCATGATACCAAAGATTTCGCTATGCTGATCCGACAAAACACCACATTTACCAGGTTCTCCCTAAAGTGAGGAGCCCTTCCCTTGTTGGAAGTCACACTCAGAACTGTGGAAGCTATTTGGTTGGTTACGAGCTACCAGCAGAAATTTATTTTCATCATGTCTGCCAGCTCAGTTGTCAGTCAGGCTGACCTACACGCTCCAAAGGCTTTAACGCTAAAGGAGCATTTCTGATATATCTCTTCTGAAAGTTTTTCTTCCCTTTAGTGGTACACAAAAATTAATACATCCAAAGAAGACTTTGACATAATTTGACAAATTATAACTGCAAAAACTGGTGATTGTGATTTCAGTTGGACTTCACCAAAGCTATGGTTATGATTTTTTTTTTTTTTACAGGGGAACTACACCCATTTGCAAAATTCATACGTTATTCTTCTGGTTTAAAATGGTCCAAAATATAAAGTAAACAAGAACAACCCTCCAAAATTCAAAAGAGTGCTGAAACTCAAATTTGTGATGTCATAGGGTATAAAGTCTGGAGCTGCTCCATAAACAATTAATGGTAGACGTTGTAGATGACACTGAGAGCACCCAGGAGAATGTTCTGAGTATATGGAGACATTTTGTGTTTCAGACCTGAGAACTCTGCAATGGAATAAAGATCATTTGGATATAAAGATTATCTGGTTTGGGGACCTTGTAGTTGCATCTCTGCTTTTTTGCAGATGATGTGGTTCTGTTGGCTTTAGAAGACAACGACCTCCGGCATACACTGGGGTTGTTTGCAGCCGAATGTGAAGCAGTCAGGATGAAAGTCAGCACCTCCAAATCTGAGGCCGTATGCACAAGTTCCTTTTCCTGTTCATCAAAATGAATTAAGACTCCATGCACACTTCTGTTAGATTGTATTGCTGATGTCGGTCCACAATTCATACTTTCCACATCCTCACTTAATTCTTTCCCACCAAATTTCATTAAACACATCTGAGGTAAAAAGCGAAAAAAAAAAAATAAATAAAAAAATTAAAGACTGAAATTCATTAATACATTTAATTAGGTTAAACAAAAATTGAGTTTAAAAATAAACTGAAACAAACAAAACAAAAACAAAATGTTAATCTGAATCAGTTAGGGATGGGTTAAGAAGCAAAGGCTAAGTGTTAGGTTCGGCTTAGCAAGTGAATTAGTGCTTTTTGCTAGCTGGCTGGCAAAATCCAGCTAGTCCATAAATATTTTCATGGTTGATTATTTTTCTACACACATAAAGAAGTTGGAAAGTACTGATCTAGAGCATATACAGTGGTACTCTTATAGCAAGATTGCTAATTTTCAGTATTGGCAAAGCCTTTAAGAACTGTCTCGATCATCCAAAGCGTGTTTGGGTTAACGGGACAAAATCAAAACAACTTTATTCCAAAAACAGACACAAGCTATGAACACATTTTTCTTTTGGTTTTAGAGCAATTAGTACATTACAATCATATTTCCATCAAAGGTTTGTGCAATATATTAGCTACGACAGCTTTACAACCTTGTGATTAAAACCAGCGAAATCTCACGTAATTTTCCTCGCCTCGTACACTGCAGGGTCAACTTCCTGTTTGAATCTTGCCCCACCCACGTAGGTGATATCATGTCGACAAGGGCATACAGTTTGGATTATCTGGTTACACAGCTGTGACTCAGCAATAGTTTTTTTTTTTTTAACTCATCAGGGGTCGCATTTATAAACACTGCAAATGCACAAAATGAGGCCTGAAAGAGTCGTAGGACACCTTCCACTAAAAAGCTGTTATCTATGAATACAGACATGCTGGGAGAAACTTAGACCCATGGTTACGGACCTTTTGGAGACTGATAATTGGTGACACAGATGGTGAGGTGGTAGCCTGATTGTAGAAACTGTCTAATATTTTTTTGCCCACGCCATTTTTGGCTTTTGTCCATACGTTCATTTATAGTATGGATCCTACGTAATGTCTTATAAAGGCTACCTCAGGTGAGATAATAAACCCTGTGTAGTTATCCTGTCCCACTTGACCTCATCAGCCTTAATACACGTTATGAAAAACACTTTGGCGTGATCTGACAAATTGTAATTGCAAAAACGAATGCTGTTTGTATTCCCAAAACTGTACATGGTAAAGGTGTTTTTTTTAAAAGGTATTAATTTTTATTTTTAATTAGGGACAGCTCGTACTTTGGCAAACCCTCCGTGTGAAGATGTAGACTGACGTACAGGGAACAAGTGGCGGAGTAGGGAGTGATGTGGAATTCAGCTTCCAATTTACTTTGTGCCATTTTCTTTTCAGTTTTATTTCAATTATTTAATTTTGGAAATCAGGTTTCAGTTCAAAGAGATGATCCTGTTTGTGATGTGATCACTGAAGCTCAATGAACAGCCTGCTTTACCACATTTCACCTAAACACATGGCACACACAGAGAGAAACTCTAATTCTAAAAAAACCCAACCCAAAACATTTCACTGTTTCACACCAGTGTAAGTCTGTGAATTGTTCTGTTAGGAGACAAAATAATTCCTCGCTCATGTGTCTCAGATTTGTGTCCACACGCAGCAATTAAAGACAGATTTGTTGAGTTTCGGCCTTAAATTGTTCTTAACAGGGACAAAGTGTGAACTTGAAATCAATTAAACTGTGAAATGACCTCCACTGTGGGCTGTGAAAACATTATAAAGTTGGAATAAGCAGCCACACGTTGCTCTTGTCATGAGTTTCCTGAACTCTGAAAGAACAGTGTTTTGATTATTCTGCTTTAAATAATAGTGGATTTTCAACTGAGAACATATGTATACGTAACTCAAGTGCACACACTTACACACACACACATACACACACAGTAGCCTATTAGGCTTCTTCCTGCCTGTTCTCCCCGGTGATCGTGGACTCTGCCTCCTCGTCTCCTGCGGGAGTGAGAGTGAATAATCAATCGCTCTTGAGTGGAGGGAAACTATACAGCATTATGCCATAGTGTGTCCACTCTAATGGCATGTGGCCCATTTTAATGGCTAGGCCAGCCCACAAAGCCCCCACCCCCCCCCACCCTCCCGAGGCCCCCCAGAGTGGCTGTAAACCTGCCGGCAGCCCCAGGCAAGCCGTACGCCAGATTTATGGTTTACATTTGTTTCTGCCCGCCGCAGCAGAAAGCAGCGGGAGCTCCGGCCGCGATACGGTAAGTCTCCTAAACAAGCTGCCCGCCACGGGGTGAAGCTCGCAGGAGTGCTGGGTGCTGTATGAAAATGTATATACACTGAGTCTGAGAGGAGGGGGTCTCCTACTCCACTTATATAGGAATTAGAAACTACTATTTAACCCTATGACCTCAGCAGAAATGGACCACCAGGACATACACTGGTATTTTTGTGATGCCATTCCTTGGACTACTCTCAAATGCTTCATTTTCCTAAAACCCGTACAACCTAAACTTAAAGGTTACCCAAGTGTATAAACAATAATAACTGATTAAAGTTTTTAATTGTCATTGAAAAAAAAAAATACAAAAATTGTTTTTCCATCAAATTTTACAAAATAAAAACACAACATATTGATACAAAAGATTTTTAAATCTAAAAACATAAAATATTTCTCCACGTTTTTTGGCCCTGCCACATGTAACGTAGCGCAGTGATGTCATCATGAGCCTGCAATGTGATGACACAGAAGACAAATGATTTAACTTCCTGCTGCATGTTCTGGCTATTATGGTTTAGAGCCATGTTTGATTTGTCTGTTCTGGGCTACTGTAGAAACATGGTGATCTCCGAAGACAAGGAACAGCTCCCTGTGTGGATATAAACGGCTCATTCTGAGACAGGGGTAGGCAACCTGCAGCTCTCAAGCCCTCCTCCAGTGGTTCTCTGTGGGTTTGATGGAAAATGGATCTAAATAATGGAAATGAATAACTTTTTTTTAAAGCATTTCCATTTCTTTTTACCATTGTTGTAGACCATAAGAAATTCTTACATTCTCCAGTAGTAAAAATGTGTAGCCTGCGCGCTTAACCTCAACAGTTGTGGCTCATCTCGAGCCTCACTGGCTCGGCTAGCAAGGACTTCCAAATCCATAAAAGTAAAAGTCTCAGAGAAAAACACACTTTAATAGTGTGTGGACAGATTTGTTTGCTTTCACCGCAGATGCTACAAAGTTAAAGCACCAAATAATCATAAACAGCCCACTGCAGAGGAGCCATCTTGTGGTCTAACATATTTTTTAATTCTCATTTAGACTTATTTTTAATGTTAATAGGCTAATTTAGACTTTATACTCAGTGTTACCATAAGGCTCAAACATCTTTTGTGGCTCCAGGCAGATTTTTTGGAATTATCTTTGGGCACTCTTGGGTTTAACTTTGAAGGACTCCCATTCTGTCTCACCAAATAAAGCCTATGCAGTCATAGCTTTAACTGCTCTCCTGGCAAGACATTTGATCCTGCTAAATTGGAATCAACACATTCTTTTTCATCCTTTTCTCACTGGGTCAAAGATGTTGTGTATTTCTTTAAGATAGAGAAAAATGAATACACATTCAAAAGGTCCTCTCAAACCTTTATCAAAATATATAGACCCTTTTTGGACTTTTGATTCACTACAGGATACAGGTAAGAATAAGGTGGTTTGTTTTGTTTGTTTTACATTGATAGTTAAAGTTGCTGACCCCTGTTCTACAGTAATTAGAAGTGGTTCTTATTATCAGGTGATTATAAACTAAAGGAAACATATTTATTATTTTATATTCCATTGCTGCCAGTATATCACGCTGGACCTTTAAACCTATGACGCAATGATTTTTTTTAAGGCTCTGCCATTCAATCAAAAGGACACACAGTATTATAAGTGTCTTCTAGATTTATTCTAGATGGTTTAAGACATACTTCAGCAAGGTGAAAGATTTAACTTTAGACAACAAGAAAGAATCTTTGAGAAACTCAACCTGAGGTAAAGATGTGAAAATGTTTCTGCGTCATAAAAAGCCAGTAACACATGTTATGGTCAACGTTTTCCTTCAGAAGTCCTCTGACTTGAATAATGCTGGGTTTAGACTACATAATATTTTTGTCTGTTTCGACAGTCACTATGTCAGATTAGGTGATCGTGGAGTTATAAAGTCTTGTGGTGACTTGCTGACTGACTTGGTGGACAGACACGACAGACTACAAGCAGGTCCACAACCAATCATCGCTAGTTGTCTTTCACGACGTGTGTGATGTCATCGGATCATTCTGGTCCTAATTTTATTATTAGCACGATTGTTATTTCAGTCACTGTGGCTGTTCACGTTCCAGCTGAACTGTTATTGTAGTGATGTAAAAAGTCTCACCAGATGTGCGGAGCAACATTTGAAGTACACCCAAATATGCACAACTTTAAATCCTCCACAGGAAGTTCCTGCAAATGTTTCACAATAAAAGTATTTGTAGAAAATGAAGGGACCATTACAGCAATTTTCAAAGCACTTTAGATTGGTAGCACTTCAGATTATAGCTACCTTCTTCCTTAACTGCACAA